>WURS02211712.1:0-20155 GCA_011762765.2 Rhinocypha anisoptera | reverse complement strand
AGAGACTGAAGGGAGGTCGTGGTGCCATTGACCGTGACAGGCATTAAAGTCTCCATTAAGAAAAGATAAACAAAAGAGCGTTTGTACTTGAGGACGCTCCCTCTCTATTCCGTTACGGAGCTTGAGATATCGAGGGTTGGTGGTCTGCTTCTCTTTCTGTCTCTCTCTCTCTCTCTCCCTCTCTCTCTCCCCCTCTCTCCCCCTCTCTCTCCCCCTCTCTCTCCCCCTCTCTCGATTGTTTATGCATTGAGAAAACTACAGTGCTTAAAATTGGCTTATAAGCGTTAATTAGTGTGAAAAGTGAAGCAAATAAAACATGAGGCAATATTGTATACATGTATGTTATATTGTTTATGTTAAACAAAAAAATTATTAAGTAATAGATAAACAAAAATGCTTACGTTAAATTTGAATTTACCCCACCCCTCCTTAGTAAGCAGATAGTAAGCAAATTTTCAAATCAAACTTTTTGCGTACGAACTGCTTACGTATAAAGAATAATTAAAGTATGTCCCCTTATCCTAAATGACTTTTAAAAAAATAATTTTTTAATTATATACACGCAGACGACATAAAATATAAAATTATAAATTTTCGTAACCATTAGCTATTATTATTATTATTTTTTTATTACGTCATTATTGCACTTGGCATTGCACTATTATTACATAGCAAGTGTATATCAGTCGCACTACCGAGCTTTTGAACGGTTGGCGGACTCGCTATTCATATATCACGTATTGCTCACATTTGCCTTAAAGAAAAAACATGATATTTTTATCAATTAATTAAAAATATTAATCATTTGTTTTAGTTCCACAGTTAGTTTCTGAAGAGAAATTCAAACAGCTAACTGCGAATGCGCTTCTCTCTCTCTCTTTCTCACTCTTTCTCTCTCACTCTCTCTCTCTCTCTCTCTCTCTCTCTCTCTCTCTCTGGCTCTCTTCGAACACGTTCTTCTTTGTTTATTTATTTTTGTGCGTACATTAACAAAGAAAATGATTCTTTGACCATTCTAGGTCATCTATTATTTTATTGGCAACTTCAAATCTGTTAAACGTTGTAGCATAATAAAAGGCAAATATAATAATAATGTTGTAGGATTTAATAAAGCAATGTCAGACGTTAATATGTAGCAATAGAGAAAGAAACATAATTTACTGAATACTCCGACTGTAATCTATCTATCTACTCTATATTAATGCGTGATAGACTTTGGTTGTCGTCGTCGTCGTCATGGTTTTCCGTAAAATTTTTCTGCGTCATGGCAAATGCACTGTAACAAAGTTGGAGGGGATAGCATAATGGCATGGACTCCGTGCTATTGTGCTAGAGGCTCGGGTTCGATTCCTGAGTTCGGGGCTTTTCTGGCCTCTCCCAGGGTGGGTTGGTCACTCGGCCTAACTCCAACTTGATACCCTGAGGTCGGGAAGCAGCGATCTCAGTAGCTGAGGCACGTGTATACCAGAAGTTATCACTTCTGATACGGGTGGCCTAACATGCTCCAGTGTGCGCATGTGCATGGAGTACTGCGCTCGGCGTCAGGCTTATGCGACGAGTCGGCCGAGGTATCAAGTTGATACTATCAACTGTCGCTAACCTTGCCCAGTTTTCGAACTTGGGTAGCCGACCCTGCACAATGCAGACACTATTCTGCAGCAGGAGTTTGCATAGAGTTTGCCACCATTTGGGGGCTCTCTTGCAAACCTAAGGCTTAGTGAAGAAGAAGATGGCAAATGCACTGTAACAGTTACGCTACTTCCACTGTGCTTAACGGATTCGAATTCATCACCGATTCGAATCTAACTTTTTCTGTTGTGATTCGAATTCTTAACCAATTCGAATCTAACTTTGTGTGTTATGAATTGAATCTTATTCTGATTCTATTGTGCATAACTTTTCAGATTCTCATTCTGATGCGAACTTTCAAACTTTTTCAATTTTCACTTGATTCGATTCGATTTTTTGCATTTCAAATTATGATAACTCGAGTTTGACCTTGGCGGCTTTGCCGCCGTTTATTTACAAGAGGCAGACGGCGCTTTAGCACCGGCTCTTTTGTAAATATAAGAACTTAAACGAAAGTATCTAACAAGATCCAATGATCAGTTTTCGAGAACTAAGAAAACTAGACAACCAAAAATAACATTGACCAAGTTTTTTCTCAAACTCAAATTTGAGTACCCAAGTAAAGTAATATAAGTGTTCTAAGTAATAAACTCAATTAAATGTGATAAATGCTTTTCCAATATTTCATCTAAAATAAATGAATAAAATAGAGGTAGAACGGAAGCAAAATTCTTTGTTGATTAAACTTATGATTCCATTACTTTTTTAGTCAATTTATCAAGTCAGTTTCCATGGACTTTTTGTTTTACAAAAGGTTGAATGGCGTTTTTGTAATAATAGTTACTTGTCATTTATAAATAATAATAATGATAATATTTTCACATTATGAGAGAAAAGTGGTAAACCAAATTTTAGTTCAATGCAAATAAATGATAGTTTAAACTTTTTCAAATCTAAAACTGCCTTGGAAAATTAAGTTTGTGCGAATTGTGATTGAGTCTTTTTTGCGATTGAGCTACAATTGTTCACTTCTTGAAATACTTTTTATAAAACAACAATATGCTGCAACGATGGTGGAAAAGAGTGCAAAATGGAATCAATCAAAAAATCTATGCTCACAATCATTACTTGTCTTATGTGGAAAAGTATCGGCTTTACTTTGGCAATCGCGATGTGTCGTACGATCAAATAAGCTTAAAGCGTTGCTGGTCTCACTGCTATGTGCCTACACTTCTTCACGTTATCATCGTGATTCGTGTGGCTATTATTCTGATGTTCTTCGAGAGTTGGAAAACATCCGATCAGCGAGCGATGTTTTTTGCTCAGTTTCTGCCGCATCAAATTCAGGTTGAAATATATATTTTTTTAGCCCCAAACCCGGCGTATGAGAATAACGTGAATAAAAATTAGAATGTTAGATACTAGAAAAAGTTATTAAATTTGCTAACAAGTAAACCAAACAAATCAGTAACCTCGACTTTGAAATGATTCATATCCTAAATTACTCTTTATATCAGTAGCTTTTAAAGAGTAAAAGGATATTCCTGTGAGACTGTTAGGAAAGAAGATTTTGAGCTTTTACTTTGGTGATCTATATTAAAGTCAATGAGATCAATGGAAATGTCCAAAAGTCTAAGCTCAAAATCTTCTTTCCTAAGAGCCTCACAGAAAAATCCCTTTACACTTTAACTCTTTCGACCCCAAAGATTATCAGTAAAAGATAAGCCTTATATCGCTAATTGAATGAGCGGGACACATACGTCCCGATATCCAATTCGGGAGCGAAAGGGTTAATATTTTTCGATAGAAAAATAAGCAAAAACATGTTACAAATTAAGCTTAAAACAAATACAATTATTAGTAGCTTTAAAAATAGTAATATTAGTCATAATAACTTTTATCATGCTAGCACTGGTCAAACACACACACCCCAAGTGTCAACATAATTGATCAAAATTAAACATATTAACAAAACCACTCTAAAAATGACGTGCAAACAAACAAACCCAAGATTAAACCTACTGTGTACACTATGCACATATACAATGCAATTGTTTTAATATATGTTTTTATCAATCATTAGTAATATAAATATATAATAAATATTATTAGTAATGTACATGTACTGTATGTACATACAGTGTATATTATACACTCACTAGCAACAAATGACCGATTAGTATATTTGATAAAAATTCAACATGTGTTAAATGGAAATTTTTCTTCTGGTAGTTCATAATTTGGTTCATAACTTGGTTCATAATTTAAATACATAATTAAAATTTGTTTACTATTGAAAAAATTAGTAAAATCTCAATTAACAGTTTCCGCAATATTTTGAATAACCTTGTAAAACACTTCTGTTCAAATCTTAACTTAAACATGAGTTTATATGAGTCATGTCCGTTTGAGTTTAGTTATTGATTTTTAAAAAACACAAAACCAAATTCTATTTTTCCAATCGTTTTTCTTTAAAATATGTTTATTTTGTATCTTATTTGTGTTTTTCTAAAAATTAATAAAATATTTTATAAACAAAAATGTAAAACTATTATTCAAAATTTAATCTTATTTATTGATTAGCTTAGTTTGACAATAACCTACACGCAGCCAAAACAGAAAAATTTCAATCCAAACTGGAAGGGAGTTCAAAATAGGGTTAAATTTTAACCATAATCTGCAGATTGTGGTGAATTTTTATCTCAAGTTAAAAATTTAACATCTTTGAACTAAAATATAGTCTTTATCAAACTAACCTACGTGTTTGGGTTAAAATTTAGCCCAATCGTTATCTGTGTATAGAACGCGCTTTATGATTATAATCTTCATCATTATTGATTTAAACTCTAACTTTTTTATATAAACACAACACAGAATATGAGTAAGTCAAATACTTGATAGAAAGTGGAAAATAGACACTGCTGACTTTCTTGACATAGATTAAATGGTGACCCGTTAAGAGATTGGATTTTACTGGGACACTTTTTGACGTCAGAGGGGGTGATGGAAAGCACGTAAGTCTAGTTGAAGTCGTTTTCTGCGTAGGTCTGTCGTTTTGGTTATCACCAAGACCTCATCTGACTCAAACCGGAGTTTATATGACTTCTGTCTGGTCGAGTATAGTTATTGATCATTAAAAAATTATTATTCAAAAATGAATTATTTATTATTGATTTAAATCTTTAGAAAAATCTTTGTTTAACAATAACCTACACTCAGCCAAAACAAATAAATTTTAATTTAAACTAGCAAGTGAGTTTAAAATAGGGTTAAATTTTAACCAGATTGTTGTCAATTTTTATCCCAAGTTAAAAATTTAATCTCTTTGTATTAAAATTTAGTCTTCTATCAAACTAACCTGCTTGTTTAGGTTAAAATTTAGCCCTGTGTGTAGAACGCGTTTTATGATAATTATCTTCAATATTGATTTAAACCTTAACCTTTTTACACACACAAAACAGATATGAGTAAATCAGATACTTGATGGAAAGTGGAAAATAGACACTGATGACCTTCTTGTCATGGATTGAATGGTGACACGTTGAGAGTGTGGATATTAGGGTGATAGTAAGCACGTAAGGCCAGTTAAAGTCGTTTTCTGCGTAGGTTTGTCGTTTGGTAATCACCAAAACCACATCTGACCTAACTTGACCTTTCTGAGTGGAGTTGACACTCTCATAACCAGAGAGTCGTCTGACTTGCTTAGTCGACTCTCATCACGTCATCCGGTTTGACAAGATAGTAAAACTAAAAAGATAGAGAGAAGGAAAGAGAGATAGATTAAGAAAACAGGATTGATTGGGGGTCATCACTCTCTTTGGATCAAAACCAAACAAAAACTTAATAAACGAGTTAAACAGAAATAAAAATATAAATAAATTACTTGAAAAAGTAAAAAAAGAAAAGTAGAGAAACTAGATAGATCAAAGATTCACCATTCTTTTAAGTTCAAATTAAATGGCGTTGAACAAGTTAAACACAGGGAGTGAAATAAAAACGTTTATAAGAAATTAAACTTAAAATAATTAATAAAATAAATAGAAATTATATAAACATAATGAAAAAAATGCCAAAACCGGATAATCAAAAATAGTTATTTTTAAGTGTTGATTAAAAATAAGTATTCAAAAACAACATACTAACAATTATATACCACAAGTTACAAAATACAATACAGTAAAATACAAATAAAATTATAAATTAGTTTTATGCAAAATTTGTATTTAATTTAATAACATTTGAATTATAATTCATTTTGTTTTATGCTATTGAAAGTTTTTATCATTTCTTTATATCATATTTAAATTTATAAAATGTAAAAAATTATTAATAATTTTAATCTAACATTTAATAATGTTTTTTAATGTTATGGTGAATTCATATTTACATTAAAACAATAAATTTGATTGTATAAAATTTAATTGCATGTTTTGTAATTTTTTTATTACAAAATGAATGAACTATTCAAAGTTTATTTTTAGATAAAAAAAATTGTCTTAAAGTAATGTTATAATTAATTAGTGCTCAAATTTGAGTAGAAAAAAATTTATTTATTTTCATAGTAAAAAAATTTCTCCGATCCACGCAGTCCTGTAGCAAAAATAGCGACCTCTTGTGTCTGAAAATGGTAATATAGATTTTGTGTATGATATGATTGAATGGTATATTGATATGATATATAATTTAGTTTTAGTAAATGATTGATTGAATAAGCACTTATTAGACAACAAAAAATTAAAATACAACATATTTTTATCTATTGGAAATATTTTCACTGACTCACACTGTGAAAGCTTGCAATGAGAAATACAATTTTATTGAAAAACGTATTTTATATTTAGCAGGGCGAGAAGCAGCTTTGAGCAAAAGCCCTGATATTAATCTCATTTTTCCGTCCGTCCGTCTTCATAAAAATTCTAGTATACTCCCCAAGCACCAAAAAGAGCTGAAACTTTACAAAAAAGACTCTATTTTGAGGAAAGAATAATTGGATGCAATTTTGAGGTTCCAGGGTCCAAAGAGGCCCGAGAATCGGGCTATTGAAATTCATGCAAGTCTGACAACCTACTCCGCACTTCTCTCGTCCTGCTTATAGGCAAGAGCGCAGCTTTCCTTCTTATTTTTCAATTAAAACACTTTTAAGAACAAATAATTATTATTTTTACACAACAAATCAGTAGAGAAAAGCCAAAATTTTTATTGTGTTTAGAAATATTAAGATTTTTCAATGTAAAAATATTGAGGAGATTACAGTTGAAACTTGATTAAAGATAAATTAGATATACAAGAAGTTTCTCCAAAAAATTTGACTTAAATCATTGCAGATGATCAAAGGTTTGACTTTTCGAGACCAACTCTTCACTATAAAATTATTTTTGATAACCTGTTTTGACTCGTTTGTTCATTCAAAAATTTTTTAAAAAAGATGTTTGTTGTTTTTGATGATCAGTTAGGACAATATTTGATGTATCACTTGATTTGGAAATTCAGGTAAAGAACATTTTTACTTGTGCATAAATTGTTCTATGTCTGCTTTTAGCTTTAGCTTTGCTATAATTTTATTAAAAATATGCTTAATAAGAAAAACTTGTTGGTATCAAAAAGTACTCCTCTTAAGTCCAAAAGACTTTCATACTTGAGAGGAGTATTAGGTTTAAACGTGGATTGAGAGGTAGAAGGAGTAAAAAGATTGCAATTGAGGACTTTATCAAAAATATATAAAAGCTTAAACAAGAAGTTTAACCAAAAGGCCAGCCTCAAACCATTGCAGCTAGACATGGGTTTGATCTTTCAGAATCTTGCCTCGTTTGTCCACAAACATGGAAAATTCTTTTTAAACAATTTGTTGCCTTGATTTTTTGACGAACTTGTTTGTTTGAACTTTTAAATGACTCACAAGCTTGTTTGCGCGATTTACTGTTGAGACAAAATTCTTTCGGATTTTACTAGCACTTAGTTTGCCATTTAAAAAATATTTATAGTGAGGTAGGTATAATAAAGCAAAGAATCTATTAAAAATAATTATGGTTCGTTATTATAGATACAATATGTTTAAATAATATGACATACCTGTGCTAAGTGGCACTAAAAATTAAGACCCAATTCTTGAATAAAAGCTTATTCTTCATATAAAATTTTTTTTGTTAATCCGTTTTGACTCGTTTGTCCACAAACATTCAAAATTACTTTTTCTGGTTTTTGTTCTTTTCTACTTGTACCAATAATACATAATAAGTTCTAGATCTGTTTTTAGCTTTAGCTTTGTGACTTTCAACAATTTCCATTAAGAAGCGACATTGTGGGTTTCCGTGCACCTTGGTCCAATGTCGACTTCCATCACTAGCATCTTGGAAGGTTTCCATGCACATTCAACAAGAAATCACATCCATCCTCGCTTTCCAATTACGTGTCATTACTGATCAATCCTTGAAACGACACTCAGATTGACCACATTGAAATATTACTTCATTTACTAGATCATGATTTACATTGATATGCCTTTCCATCGCATTCCAACTACTAGTTTGGGTATCTGCAAAAAATGTGTTTAAATAACAATTATGTCATAGTTGTAACAAACCTTTTTTTGTAGAATGGACAGTGAAATTGTTTATTGGTGTATTTAATCACAACTTGTTCATGTTCAGAAATGTCCCGGGTCACAGTTGATGGCAACAGTTGTACTTTATTCAAAGCAATTTGGGGGGAACATGCATTGTAGACGAGTTTCCATCATTTTCTTCATTACACCTGTTGCTTGTGACAGACTGAACAGAATTATATTTTTTATTAAATAATCTATTCAATGTCGTAAAAAGATTTGTTCTCCGTTTATGATCCTTTACTGCTAATTTGTTGAATTTTTAAAGTATATAAGTTGCTATTATTTTCATGAATTAAATCAATAATTTCAATTTTACTATTATTCATAGAAGCACAATTCTCAGCAATATTTGAGTTATTTTGTTTAGATTATGCCGTATTGGGAATTTCCGTTTCATTTTACACATTTGAGTCATTATTGAAGAGGTAGAGGTATTAGGACCAGAAATTGAACTCAATTGATCATTTTTTCAAAAGTACGTTGCTGTGTATGAGTCATATTTTCCAACAGTTCAGCGTGATTTAATACACCACAATTTTTGAGTATAAATTTTAGATTGATTTTGCAAAAGATTAGAAGAATAGCACTTCATTAAGTTATTAGTGTTATTATCACTGATTAACATTAAGCCATTGGTAGCTTGTTACGTGTTAGACCAAGCATATTGAATCAATCCATCAAGTGTTTTTAAGTGCAACTTTGCAGCTTCTTGCCAATGAAGTTTGGCGATAAGTTTTCTTTAGAGAAAATGCTCATACTCCTTGACTCGATAGTAACCAAGTTTGACACAGTCAATCAAGCAAATCCAGATGTTTGATTTGGTAAGTAAGTCAAAATTGGTAAAATGAAGTGCATCGATCAGTTTTTGTAGAGATTTGGGTTGAGATAGGTGTCTTTTCAATTTTTCCGGGTCTTGGGACATCTTCACTTGTATATAATTAGTTTTATGACTGTTTTTAGATACAATAGAGCAAGGGATTTTTTAAAATAATTAGAGTTGGTTATAGATTTAAAATGTTTAAATAAAGGGCATACCTGCACTCAATGTTAAGCACCAGATCCAATTTTTAAATTGAGGACTCAGGACATGGAGCCAATGACCACAGTGGCCAACAAAGTTGACATTTTGAGATTGCTGGATTGATAGATCTTAAATCCAAAGTACGCAAGAATGGGAGAGATTGCGAGTAGAGTTGAAAGGCGAGGGTCGGTAGGTGCAAAAGGATTGCTGGATGTTGAAGACTGAGAGGCGAATCGTCGTTCAAATGGACAAACGATTTTATTTAACTAAAAAATCGTTTGTCCATAAACATTTAAAAATTCTTTTAAAAAAATGTCTTTTGCTTTTGTTGTTTTCAGTTAAGTAGATCTTGTATGTCTAGACATTCAAATAATTTACTAGATAATTTAGATAATCTACCGTTTAAACGACACTTGTCAGGCTTTGCTGCGCAGTCGATGAATCACTTGATCCTGATTCAATTGTTGGCTAATACAGCTAGAAGAGCAAATTATTGAACTCAAAAGTAGTTTTAATTTATACATTTATAACATTTTCTTATTTTTCCACTTACGCTTGTACATAAGTTATGTCTGCTTTTAGCTTTAGCTTTGCGACTTTGCACTATTTTCAGGAAAAACTTGCTGAATAAGAAAAATTTAATTGCATTTCTTAAAAACTTGAGAGAAGTAGTACGTTTGATAGTTGATTTTTTCAATTAGTTGTATTACAAGTCGACCATTCTAAAAAATAGCCATTCATCTTTTTCGCTAAGCCTTCGGTTTACAGAAAGTCGCCGTTAGATGTTTTGCTGGAGCCGTTGCTCACAATTTTTTTTCTCGATTGGCGCTACCCTCATATCAGTTCGCACCTTCTCGTTAGGAACTTTGTCGAGTCTAGTGATGCTCATTGAGAATCTGAGAATCTTCATCTCTATAATTTTGATGGCCTGCTTGGTGATTTTTGTGTTTGGACGGCACTCATAGCCGTAGAGCGCCACTGGCTTCACTACCGTTTTGTAGATTTTAGACTTAAGACGGCGAGGCATCCTTTTGTCATAGAGGATTCCTGTCAGCTGTCGCCTATTACTCCAAACCGCTCCAATGCGGTTTCGTGTGTCTGCTTTAGGTATTTAAACTTTCGGACCTTAGGTAGGGGATGCCGTTAATTGCTCCCAGCTTAGGTTTCCATTGTTCTGGGGAAGGTATTCCAACTTTTTAACATTGGATTAAGTCCATGACAGTTGAGTGCGTTATTCTACGTTTTAACTTTAGACTCAAGTGTTCGCAAATTTGTATCCGTCACAGCAACAGTAGAGTACAGTCGAGTCCATGTTTGGATACTGCTAGTAGCCGTGTCCATCACGAGGATGAAGAACAGTAAGGAAAGCACAGAGCTTTGATGGACTCCTACGCTGACTGGGAATAGCTTGGTGGTGCCGTCTGCATACTGTACTCTACTTTTTGTGTCTACGTAGAACGTTTTGACTTGGGTCATTCTTTCGCAGGCTAGATGAAACACTTGATTGAAAGCTTTTTCCAGATCGAGAAAAGCAATGTGGAGTTCTATATTCTTTTCTAGGCGTTTTTCCATCAATTGCTTTGAGGCGAAGATAGCGTCAGTGGCGCGAAGCCGCATTGGTTTATCCTAACTTTAAGGATTGTCCTGATTTGTGCGTCTAGTACTCGTTCAAATATCTTCATAGTGTGTGGGAGCAATTTGATTCATTTCGCTGTTTTTCTTTCGTTCATCGTTCTTGTGAATTGGAATCGTAGTGCTATCCCTCCATGCAGAAGGGCACTCTCATGTGGTTAATATCACATTGAAGAACTTGTTTAACTAGTCGGAATATGAAGGGTCTAGTCGCCAGAATTCTGTAGGAATGTTGTCCGGGCCTGAGGTCTTGTTCAACTTCATTCTGGCCAGCGCTTGTTAAAGCTTCTCAAGCGTAAAGTTGGAGATTGGACTTTCAACAGGATCGCCTGGGCGTATGCGTGGATTGGGAAATTCTTTATTTGAGATACCCTCAAAGTGCTCGTGCCAGCGGTCTAAGATGTCCTCCTTTCGTCTTCTTTGTCTTTGATGGACCTGTACCGCTCAATATCTTATACAACCTCAAGTGTCGCCTAGCGAGTCGAAAGATTTTGTTCTCGCTTGCTTTGGTGAAGAGGTTCTGGTAGAGGATATTGCAGCAAACTGTTTTAATTGCAGCTATTGCTTTCTTTGCTTCCCGGTTTGCATTTTTATATTTTGTTTGAGTTTCAGGCGGCTTTGTAAAGCGCCATTCTTTGAATGCTCGTTTCTTGGCTTGGGCCTTTATTTTTACTTCTTCTGTCCAGAGCCATGCTTCTTTGTCAAATTTCTAGCCTAAGCCGCCCTTAGTCATGCCAAGTGTATGACGGCTTTGTGCATGTTTGACCAGGTTTCGTTGACATTCTCAGTGATTTCTGAGAGTTTGAGGCTGTCTACAAATTCCTGTATTTTTGTAGAGACGTTGAACGTTTTGCGACATTGAACTTGACGTGTTTGCTTGAATACATTGCTACACGAGCTTGTGGTTCAATTTGGATTCTGTTTTCATGTAAGGATGGCAACATTGAGGGCAAGAAATAGGTACAACACTAGTTAGTTTTTTAGAAGATTCTTTATAGTTTTGAGAAAAACGTGCTAAAAGTAGTCTTAATTTTGAGATACGTAAATTTTTGAAAAAACTCAGTCACAATGGTTTTGTTTTGACAAGTGAACAAAAGGGAAGTCAAACAAGAAAACTGACAACCTCTCACAACCACTTTAAACCTACGAGTGACATCAAATTCAGCGCAATAATTTACGAACAGCTCAAACAATAGGATTCACGCGCCATCTAGCAGTGGGGACTGTAAAAACGTGGGTTGCAAATACTAAACATGACAAAACATTGAACATAAAACATAGTAAACAACAATCATTTTATTCATTAAAGTAGGGCTCTCACCAAAACCCAAAAAAAAGAATTGAAAGAAAAACGGCACTTTAGAAGCAATTATGAAGTTGCTTTTGTAGATAAGTGCAGTTTTTACGTAGTTTGGGTTTGGGTGAGAGCTCTAATTAAAGTATAAGGAGAGAGAAGGAGAAAGAATGATAATTTTCTGACATTTTTGGTTTTCTGCCATTGTACTGTGAAGAGGGTTACCATACTATCTCTGTGCTTAACCAATTTTAAAATAATTGGTTCACACGTTGAAAGAGATGATTACTTACTTCATTGACTATTTTATTTTGGCATTTAATTTTGTCTTTATATTCTCATACCCCTATCAACTTTAATGGAGTAGTAATGGTGTTGTAAATCCTTTGCTTATGGTTTTTTTGAAATCATTTGTTATAAATATGGCATAACAATTTAACAATTAAAGAAATTTGTAATATGAACGTGAAAATTTAGAAAAACTGCTCTACAACCACACAAAGCAACAAACATGCAGTCATAATTGAATGGAATTTCTCAAGCACTTTAACGACAATCTAATTGATACTTAAATACCAAACTAAACAAAATGGTTCAAATCGTTAAGAAAGGAATATATTAAGCGTTAATCAATATTAATAAACTTAACTGTTATGCTTGCATACACACCAGCGCCCATAAAACCTAACTTTTTATTATCACATAGAAAATTATTATGGCACATACATGCACACAAACACACCAAAATCATTGTACAGTAGAATAATATTTATGATACTAGGAAACCATTTTTCACAAATATTTCTTTTCAAACACACATACACACACACACACAAACCCACCAAAGTTCTATTATTCAAACACAAACACATACAGTGGTTTACGAACTGTATTATCTAATCTTTTTGAATAATAATAATAATAATAAAGAGTTATGTAATGTGGTATGTGTGTGCATAAATTCAACACATCTTTCTCAATCTC
This sequence comes from Rhinocypha anisoptera, assembly GCA_011762765.2. Lineage (NCBI taxonomy): Eukaryota > Metazoa > Arthropoda > Insecta > Odonata > Chlorocyphidae > Rhinocypha > Rhinocypha anisoptera. The sequence continues at coordinate 7,051 of WURS02211712.1, read as the reverse complement.
TTTTTCCCTCTCTCTTTCTCTCTTTGGCTCTTTCTTTTTTCCTTTCTCTCTCTCACTCTTTCTTTCACTCTCTATTATTCGAATTTACTTCCTCTCTTTTTCTCTCTCCCTTTCTCTTTTTTCTTTTCTCTCTCTCTCTTTATTTTTCTCTTTTTCTTTCTTTCTCTTTCTCTTTTCTCTCTTTTTTCTCTTTTTCTTTCTCTCTCTCTCTCTTCCCCTCTCTATTTCACTCTTTCTCTCTTTCTTACTTTCTATTCTCTTCTCTCTCTCTCTCTCTATTATTCTAATTCGCTTTCTCTCTGCCGGTTTTTGGCTTTGGTTTTGAACCAAGAACAGACGCGCGCGGTTAATTCCTTTCTCACTCTTTTTCTCTTATCCCGATTTTCCGCTATATATTCTCTCTCTTTCTCTCTCTCTCTCAGTAACGGTGGTTAGGGAATCGATGGCGCCCGGCGTCATGTCAGTCTGTCGCCAGCCGTGTTCCGGCAAACATTGATTCTCATATTGACTCTTCTTCTTTTTCCTTCTCTTTCTCTCTCTCCCGCAAATTTAAATTTCAAACTTGAATTTTGTGCGTGTTTTTTTGGCTGGGGTTAACCAAGTGAAAATGTGTACTTGTGCGTGTGTTTTTGTGTGTATGTGTGTGTGTGCGTTTGAAAGTGTTTGATGAATCACCATCTTTAGAAAATGCTTCTATATAAATAAATTTTTTCCCGTGATTAAATTGACTTGTCATAAACACATCAAACATTCAAGATATAATAGGGTTAATTGGGAACGTGTAACCTCTGACTTTTACAATCAACTTTGACCTTTGAACTTTACTCTTTATTTCTCATCTACACTTTATTTGAAATTGGCCAAGTTTTTTTCGTACAATTAGTTATTTCATCAAAATGGTTACTCATCTACTACTCATCATTCTACATCTACATATTTACTACAAAATACAACATATGTCAAAATTCAACAATTTTAAAACGGTAAATCACATTATGCAAAAATTCAAAAAAAATAATTATTATTAAATAATATTAATTTCAAATAATTAAATATTTATAATTTTTAATTAATATCTTTTAAATATGTTGTTTACATTTGGCATTTTGGAGATGTATTAAACTTTTTTTCTGTAAAATTTCTTAAAAAATCATTCCCAGAAAAATATGTCATGTATAAAATAAAATTATCTTATTAAATTTAAAAAAATTTTTAAACAAAAAAAACATTTTTAATATGTGAAAAATGTCAAAGCGGTTTTAAATAAAAAAACAATTTCAAATCAAGTGTCACAGTAAAAATGTGTGCAAATTTCTCTGCATATCACTCTCTCTCTCTCTCTCTCTCTCTCACATGCAAACAATGTGACAAGCCTTCAGGCTCATCTCACTATTTTTTGATTTTCAAAAAGTCTATTATATATTTTTTTTATTTTCATTTTCACATATCAAAGTGAAGTCGAAAATGTCAAGAAATCCATGACAAACGCAAACTTTAAACCGGAAATGAACAAGACAATTTTATCACATTTTTAGGTTCCAAATTATTTTTTTTCTAAAAATTAGAATTAAATTTCTAAAAAAATAAAATTCTAATAAATTCATTTAAATAATTAAATTTTCTAGTTAAATTAAACGGGTTATTTTTTATGAATTCCAATAATCAAATAAAATTCCAATACAAATAAAATGCTAAATTTGCCATAATTAATAAATATGTAATTTAGTTATTACTAAGTATCCTATGTACAATGCAACAAATAAAGAATACAGAAGGAGATTGAAAGAAAAAAGATGTTTTGAAAAAAACAAAAAAGTTTTGCAATGAAAAACCTCATTTGATCATTGTTGTTGTGTTACACAATCTTCATCAACATCAACAACATTGACATTCAAGCGACAGTTGTTTTGTGTGTATGTATCTTTCGCACTTCTCTTTTGTCCTTTTTGTTAGACAGTGACAGAGTCTTGAGTGGGGGAGAGTAAGAGAGAAAGGGACAGAGACAGAAAAAGAGAGATAGAGACAGAGAAAGAGAAACAGAGAGAGAGAGAGAGAGAGAGAGAGAGAGAGAGAGAGAGACAAATTGAGAAAGAAAGAAAGAGAGAGAGTGAAAGACATACTTCACATAAATATATGAGTCCACTTGACTGGTTCACACTATCACTGCCTTGTAGACGACTGTTATGAAAACTTTTTTGTTTGGTGCAAAAAATCGTAAATTTCGTAAAATTTGAAAAGAAGAGTAAAAGTAATAATAATAATAATAGACATTAAAAACCCTGCGGGGTATTTTTTAAAAAATCAAATAAACAATAGTGAAAGTGAGAGAGATAGAGAAAGAAAGCCGTCAAAAAGATGTGTAGAATATGAAAAGTGTTTCGACAGATGTAAGTGTGTATGTGTATGTATGTGTGTGTATATGCGTTGTAGTTGTTAATTTTGGCACTCAAAGTGAAAGTAGAGAGATAGAGAATGAGAGAGAAAGAGAGAGAGAGAGAGAGAGAGAGAGAGAGAGAAATCTGAGTCGGCTATCAGGTTTTCAAGATTCTCTCACATTCACTCTTTCACCAAGGGTGGCATGGCACCCTGACGCCCGATGAGTGATCGGCCCGAGTGATGTGCCGCAGAGAGAGAGAGAGAGAGAGAGAGAGAGAGAGAGAGAAGAAAGAGCAAGTTAGTGTAAACCTAATATACAAGGAACTTGAAAGAGACAAATGAGAGTGAAAGAAAGAGAGAGAGGGTGAGAAAGAGTAAAAACTCGACCCGCGACGCATCTGGTAGCTTTCTCAACCTACCCCATATCCACACACGCATCTAACACTATCCGTGCCAATCACGGGTTACACTCACTCACTCTCTCACTCTCTTTCTCTCTCTCTCTTTCTCTCTATCTCTCTTTTATTCGCTCTCTCTCTATTACTCTCTCTCTCCCTCTCTCTCTCTATCTCTCTCATTCTCCCTCTCTCTCTCACGGAACCCGTGCCATCACCCGAGAGTGTCATCCGAAACCTCTTTGCTTTGCTTGTTTGCACCACTTAACGCCACTTAGCACTATCTATCTATCTTTTTCCATCTTTCACTCACTCACTCTCTCTCTCTCTATCACTCTCACCTTTTATCTCTCTCTTTCTCCATTCTTCCGTATCATGTCACCGTCCTCTTCATTTCCATCTTTTTCCGCTATTTATAAAAATAGAGTATATGCACCAAAACACATACTTTCTCTCTCTCTCTCTCTCTCTGTTTGAAACATCCTCTCTTTCTTTTGTTCTCCCCCTCTGCATTCTCGTTAATTAATTATCTCACTTTTCGCTTTCATGTTTTTTAATTAATTATAAATTTAATTAGCCCGGCCAAAATCTTGGTTTATTATTATTATTATTATTATTCCGTTTACTTTCTCATTTTAGGTTTCGGTGTCATCTCATTTACTTTTTATTTAAGTTCTTTTCATTGCACTATCATGCTTAATTAATTAATTAATTAACCTTATTGAAACTAAAAATAATTAATATTTAAATTTTTAAATTTTATATTAAATTAGAAAAAACATCAACAAGTTCTGGTTTAGCTTGTTTAAAACTTTCCTGCAAAAATCCGTATAAACTACATATGAATAATTTATCTAAAAGAAAAGAAATGGGATTAAAAGAAATAGAAATTTGTTACTGATAGATAATGTGAAATCTGTAATTTTAAATAACTAACACTCAAATTGCACATTTAAAAATTGTCTGTTCACAAGTGACGTAACCCGTTTTGTTTAAATTAAAACCAAATAAAAATGTTTGGTTTTCAGTAATTTAAATATCTATCTAAATAACTACTAGCTAGTTTACACGACTTTCTCTCTCTTTCTCTCCCTCTTTCTTTCTTGATAACTTCTTCGTAGTAGGGTATCTAGTGTAATTCTACATGTGTATGTACGTGTGATCGATCTGTCAATTCGGGATTTGAAGTTTGGATTTATATCTTTCTCACTTTCTCCTCTTCGCTTATTCAATCTTCCACTTTTCATTCACACTCGTGATATCACTTGGCGGCTAAAGTTTCTTTACACTTGAATACATTTCAAATAAGAGTAGAGTGAGAAAGAGAGAGAGAAGTGATGAAAGAAAGAGCGAGAATAAATGAGTGAGAGTGAGAGATGAAGAAGAGGGTGCGAATGAGTGTGAAAAGATACAAATCTTGAAAGTGGAGAAAAGAATCGAAAATTTTTGATCAAAGTTTTTGATTAGAAAGTGTACACAACAGAAACTAGGAGATAGAAAAAAAGATATGTGCTCAAAATGCGGAAGTTTATGACCGTCGTACACGACAAGTTGTTTGAAAAGTGTGAAATGTATGCGTGTATATGTTTGAGAGAGAGATAAAAAAGAAAAAGAGAGAGAGAGAGAGAGGGAGAGAAAGAGAAAAAAAAAGAGGAAGAGAGAGAGAGAGAAAGGAAAGAGTAAGCAAAAGAAAAGCGATTACCATAAATCATAGCACACATCCCACAACACACCAGGAAAACAAGATTACATACAACAGATTAGATGATAGATTAAAAGTTGAAAGTTAGATTTGAAACAATAAGAATTGATAAAAAAATTTTGAAAATGTACCAAGATGAAACAGAGTCAATTTCTTCTGTCATATTTAAGATTTTTACAAAAACATGTTATATATACGAGAATTAAGTGTTCAATAATAAAATAATTTATATTTTGAAAAATGATCTAAATAATATTTTTAATATTTATAATTCATATTTATTTTCATAATAAGTTAATGAAAATTAAGTATTATTTTTGCCAAGTATTTGGTCAAATTAACAGTCATGTTTTTAAACATTTTAAAACAGTTTTTGAAAAAGCTATAATAAAGTTTTTAATTACAAAGTTATTAAAGTATTTGATACACTTAAAAAAATTGTGTAAATTTTGTTTGTTTAAGTTATTTTTCTATAAAAAGTTTTTTTGTTCTATGTTAGCTTGTCTTATCATGTATGCAAGTTTGGTTTGTAAGTTTGTTTGCTATTGTGTGTGTGTGTTTAAGATTCAAGAACCATGTTTTGCATTCTTCAGAGAGTGAAAACAGTAAAAAGCATTAGTGAAACAAGAGAAAAAGAGTGAATGAGAGAAAGTGAAAGAAGAGAATAAAAGTGAAAAGGGAGTGAAAGTGAAAATGCAAACAAGATTTTTAATCAACTCTCAAGGTGTTGTGTTACTTACGAGAGAGAGTAAGAGAGAGAGAGAGAGAGAGTAGGATGAAGATGGGTTGGGTTTCAACCAGTGTGTGTAGTGTGATGGATGAGATTTTGTTACTGTTATTTTGCATACCACTTTAACTCTATCATATTCTTTCCCTTTTTCTCTCTCATTCTTTCTCTCCTTTTTACTCTCTCTCTCTCTCTCTCTCTATCTTTCTCTCTCTCTCTCTCTTTATTTTTCTCTTTTTCTCTCTTTCACTAACATTCATTTCTACTTACATTCTCCCTTTTACTCTTTTTAAATTTTAAAAATTTATTAATTTTTATTCTGAATTGTATTTTTATTATAGAATGTATATTAAACAAAATTATGTTTTATACATGCATTGTTGTTTATGTATTAAACTTACATTTTGAAAATATTATTTTATTATTTTATAAATTAACCTTTAAATTACTTTAACAAGTATTTAACAAGTATACAATATAGTTTAATACAATGAACTAAGGAAAATTTGCATCAACACTAAAAAGACATTTGTGAAAATATGCTAATAAGATGCTAAAACAACGACAATCAAAATGATGATGATGATGAAGATGGGGACTTTGATGATCGCTGTAAACTTTTAATTTAATCTAAATTTTCAAACATTATTATTATTTCTGTTAGTCATACCATAAGTATTAAATTAAATTTATTATTATTCAGTATAGTGTAATAATAATACTTTTAATATATGCTGTATATTTTCATTATTATTATTATTCTTTTTTCAATAGCTCAATCGCTTAATTGAGCATCGCTGAACACTTGATTGGCTCGTTTTCTCTCACTCTCTCTCTCTTTCTCGCACTTTTATCGCATAAAAAAAACTACTTTCACTTTTAGTAAAGAAAGGGAGGGAAAGAGTCTAAACTTAGACTTTTGCGTAACTTTGAATTGCGAGCCAATTTTAAACTTTTTTCTTTTATCACGCCCTTTCCCTTTCAAGACTCATTCCAGACTAGTGACCTTTCTCTCTCTCTCTCTCTCCCCTTTTCTCTTTTCTTTCTTCCTGAATTGGACATTGTATGCTATTGTTGTGAAAGCTAGAGAGAGAGAGAGACTGGCACCAGATTCCTCTAATGGGCGCCCGTTCGTTTCAAATTTAAGTTCACGGATTCTGACTTTGAAGGCATTTACTTTCATTTACTTTCTCTCATTGGACTCCCTCTCATATTCTCTCAATTTTGCATACAAATGGAGTTTTTAGATTGACATCTCTTCTCTCTCTCTCTCTCTCTCTCTTATTCTCTCTCTTTATTCAATTTTATCAAACTCACACACGCACTCACAATTTTTCATTATCCCAACTTTTTTATATTTAATTTTTAACATTTTATTTTTTGAATAATAATAATATTAATTACTATACTTACGTTTGTTATTTAATTTTAAAAATTTTTAAATTAAAATATAAATTATTTATTTAAATTATACAGGCAAAAATGGTTTTAATTTTTAGGTAAAATAAAATAAATAAAATAAAGAATTTCTTTGCATAAGTTCAAACTTTCATTCAGTCACATCAGCTGTGTATGACCCTAACCAATGTGAATATAACTGATTATTTGTATTGTATAATTTTGTTTTTTTTTCTGATCTTATGCATTTTTACAATAAGTATCTTTCAATTTTATATAATCTATTTTGACATTTTATTTTGATTTATAAATTGTAATTTTTACAAATTTTCCCACTTTATTTTCCGTTTTTCTAATAATTATACATACATATATATATCACGCTGTGTACGTTTTGCAAAAGTTCGTTCCCTAACTAATTTTTTGTTATAATATGATAGAATGGAGGCTCAG
>WURS02211603.1:0-20156 GCA_011762765.2 Rhinocypha anisoptera | reverse complement strand
ATTGCATTAGCAAAAGAGGCCTTTGGGAAAAGGAAAGAGTTAATGAGAGGGACCCTAAATAAAGATTTGAAGAAAAGGTTAGTGAAAACTCTAATATGGAGCATAGCACTATATGGATCCGAAACCTGGTCCATGAGGAAGGATGATAAGCATAGAGTGGAGACTTTTGAGATGTGGGTTTGGTGACGGATGGAGAAGGTGAAGTGGACAGAGTGGTAAACGAACGAAGAAGTTTTAAGAATGGTAGGGGAGGAGAGGCGTTTGCTGCAAGAGATCCAAAAAAGATAGGAAAGGTGGATGGATGGGGTACTCAAAGGCAATGGGTTGCTAAAGATTGTAATGGAGAGCAGAATGTTGGGGAAGTGGGATAGGGGTAGGAAGAGAATAGGGATTTTGGATAGAATGATGGTGGGTAGGAAGTTTTCAGATTTAAAGAGGGATTATAGTTAGAGAAAATGAGGCCAACCTAAGCTAATGCTCATCAAAAACCTACCTTATCGGTAATTACCCTTCATCATTACAATTTTGTTCACTGTCTCTGTTAGAAACAATATAGCAACCAGTGGCACTATAAAGGTTACATATATTTCATTTACCTCTGGAAAGGAACTTATTCAAAAATTCCTCCTGAAATATGCGTTGTAGAAGAGCAGTAGAAAAGCAGCCCAGTGAAGCCAACTCCATGCCAAATTTTAACCATGGTAGTTCCAGTTTACCCTGAAAAATAATAGCTATTACCATATACAAAAATCCACAGGCAAAAATATACTACATGTTTCAAAACTTTCACTCTGACTAGAAAGGCCACCTTATCATGAGCATGATCTTGTCAGAAACGTTATCTCCCAAAATGACGGGATCATGCACGGGAAAAATAGAACATGTTCTAATTTTTTCTCATCATGCATGAATGATCAGGGCTCGTCAGCCATGTTTGTTAGATGAAATGTGGAGATACAGCTTCGAAGCCAAAAAATCTTATTATAATTAGTTAATGCAAAGTATTGTGACAAGCAGACAATCAGGAACCATATTAAAGTAGATAGATTATAAAATGTTTTGTGTTCTATTATTTAATCAAGTCCTGGGAGACAAAGAGTTGGAAATCTAGAAGTGGAAAGTAGTATTTTAGGGCTGGTATTCCAGTGACATGTAAAACTTTGTTTCAGTTGGTTGCATTGTCAAAACGGCAGCCACAGACAGATAATGGTATAAGATCTTCACTACCACAGGCATGTGCATGATATCATGCATTGTGTAAGGCAAATTTTCATTGCCAGATTCTGTCATGCATGAGATATTGTTTCCAACGAGATCATGCACGTTCATGCACATGATATCATGGACCGTGGAACATGGCATTAAGACTAAGTTATGCACCTTAAACTGAAAATTCATGTAAATCTGAATTAAATCTCCTTCGACAAGAATACACAGAATCATAAAGATGATAACTAGGCACTAAGTACAAATAAAGAAGAGGAAATGATAAATAACTACATATATGGTTATAATTAGTAGCTTATTTAAGTATTATTAACACAAAACTAATGAAGAGTACTAGAATTGAACTGTCCCAACAATTAATGATCCAGAAAAGAATTACTTTCATTGATTACATTAACCTCTAATCATCCCCGAATAACTAAAATAACCAAATATGATGATTATTGTATTTTCAAGAAAGGCCAAGTGTATTAATATTTTTTTGTTGATACCAAAAATATTTTCTTCATACAGGTCTTAATACTTATGTAAATTCTTTTTTAATCATAGGGGTAATATATATTGCCAACTCCCATTTAATAAATTCATTTTAGTATCTGAACAAACATTCTCAATTCCAAAAGCACTCATCCAAACAATTTTTAAAAACTATCACAAAAGTTGAGAAAAATGTTGATTAGGACAACAATCTTGATATACAAATTTTCTGGGGGGATTTTAAAGCTATATTCTTAAAAAAAAACAGAACCACTTGAGCATGGAAAGTTTAACAAATAGATTCTCTTCTGCGAGTATTTATTAAAGAGAATTTAACAGTAAGTAAATTAACACCTTTGGTTACTTAAACAAAACTAAGAAGACCAGCAAAAAGGCACAATTTGCTTTATCAGAAAATCCCGTATAAGGCACTATTTTTGGGAACAAGGCATCAAAGCTTCATATTAACACTGCCAGAATGATATGAAGTGCAGTATACTGCATTTACTTTGAACCACAATTTAGAAGGGCCCTTTTGGGTCAGAAAATGCTGCCTTATATGTATAATGAAACTTCAATAAAATTACTATAAGATTACTATAAGTTTAGTACCTTATATGTATAATGAAACTTCAATAAAATTACTATAAGTTTACGAAATACCCTGCAAGATTACTGTATTATCTAAGAGAGTTATAAACTTACTGAGTGAATGTTCTCATTTTTAAAAATGGCATCTTCAATAACATCCCAGTTTTTAGGTTTGTAATTGGCCAGAGAAAATCCAGTAACCAGGCAAATAAGTAATCCTGGAGAACCAGTTTCCAATATATTTGGAGAAGCTTCCACATTCTTTGCAACATAATCTAACAATTCAATATTCACGTGGTTCTGTATTAAGGAAAAGAGAGCAGGTGTCATATTTCTATTCATGTATAATAATAAAAATACAATGACAAAACTTCTTTAATACAGGAATTGTTTTTAAAAACTACTTTTAGTGCAGTAACAGAAATTCTAAGCAATTCACAATTTAGAGCCTGAGGAAATAAAAAAAATTGCCTCATCAAAGGAAAACTACTTCTAACTCTTATTAAAAAAATGAGTGGAACATGACTAAATTGAAAAGATTATCCAAGATAAAAGACAATGTCAAGTGCCATCAGATTTGAATTCACCGATACCATAAAAAACAATTCATTGGAGTAATTTCATTTCAACTTCACCACTCAATTAAAAGCTTATGTATTTACCCATTTTTTACAATACAAACCATTCTTGTCAACTTCTTCACCACCCACACAGCCTGGACTAACCCCACATCACACCTGATGACGTAATTAGCATAGGCATCTAAAAAGTCCTCATTGTAGAAATGAATGAATCCTTTCGAGCAGGCTCTAGATAAAGCTGAAGTTACATTGTCCAATTCATATTTTGTGCAGTGATGAAAAGAATTAGATATGACCTGAAAAGTAACAATAGAAAAAACAAGTGGTTTATGGAAGTAAATGTCAATCTGTTGACAAAGTTTCAGAAAGAGAATACCTACTTTTGATAATGGAATATTTATTATTTGTGAGAATATTTTGACAAATTACCCTAAAGGAAGTGTCTAAACAGTGTGCTAAATGTGTTACACAGAGTAACCACTCTCACCAGAGTACTAAGCATACTTAAATCCTAATCATGAGCAAGGTATTTTTTGATTCGATAAGCAGGATGTTATTAGCATCTCATTTAATTAATTTTTTCCTATCTTTTTCATGCTTACCTAAGGATATTGTATGTTTAGCACTTTTTCTTAGAATCCAAATTTTATACTCACAGAACAATATAAGGTCATATTGGCCAAGTTGGCATTGGTTCTTTTCCTTGCCATTTTAGCATGAAAAATTATATGAATTTATGAAGGATAGGACTTTCATGATGTGTTCAGTACATTTACCTTATGCATAATAACTCTTACCTCAAAGCATCTGGAAATAAGACTGTTCTTGATGGGAAAGGAGAGAACTTTATCTGAACAGAGTGAGCATATTATGCTCTGCGCTGCTCTCACTTCAATCTCCTCCTGGGTCTTTGGTCGAGAGAGTGAATGCAACAACTTCTGAATGCATTCTTCAGAAAGCTTCCTCTTCGATGCATATGACAGCAAATCAGCCAAATATCCCGGTGATGTGTCTTCGTCTGAAATCTTAAAATAAAAATCTAAGTAATTTCAGTGATTCTCAGAGTGCAGTAAACGTAATGCAAATGCTACTCTCTGCAATGAGTTTCCAAAACTCATGCTTCTCAATGCACCATAGTATATTTTTTAACTGGGCGAAATAAATAATGATAAATGACACAATAATTTGCAAATTAGCTGCATTGGTTAGACTCCATTATTTCATCTGTGCTAACAGCTCTGGATACAGCAGAAAGATAAACAATCTTGATTGGCAGTCTCATTCTGAGAGGCATTTAAAATTCAGTGTTATTTGTTGGTTATTGAACTAGGCTTAGAGAACTTATTAATGATCCACAATATACCATACTTGTATGAATATAAGATGACCCCCCCCCCTTTTTTTGGAATACCATAAGAGATAAAAATCTAATCAAGAAAAACTAAGATGCATTGATAATCTTTCTCTGAATCCAATGCACCAACATTGTTGTACCACCAGTTAATACCACAATGACATTAATACTTTTTAAAATCCAATTTATATGAATTGTAAGCATAATGGGGTGTGATTATAGCTGAATCTAATCAGCAGAAAACTCAAGATGAGTCATAATATTTCTCTCCATGCAATCCACCAACATTGTTGCAGAGCAGACTAAATTGGTATTGATGCTTTTTACCATCCAGATAAGGTTAATTGTAACCAACCACATGAACCTTTTCTGTGTTGAGATAAAGTTGATGAAACTTCATAGTGAACAGAATTTTACCATGTACATAGTTATGTGGATTCTGCAATCCAATTGAAGTTATAGATTTTCCTTTCGATTATAATACAAACCCCCCTTTTCTTCAGAAGTAGAGGAGGAAAAAAAACATCCTCTTAGATTCATGTAAATATGGTATACTGTAGTGTGGTAGGCAGAACAAAGTAACCTTTGACATTCAGCTTCTGAATTTAAAACAACCTTAATGCACTCAAAATACCTCTCACCTGAAATTGTTGCAACACAACTTCACCTCATTCTATTACTATTCAATACTTTGATCAGCAAACTATTTCTGTACTTCAAATTGCCAAAAACACCTTTCATTTCCTTCATTCATTAGGATTCTAACTAATACCAGTAGCAGTTTTATTATGTCAATAAAAATAAAAACAGCTCTCAAGTGATAAGAACTATGACCCGTGTTGGGGACTTTAGTATTATCGTTTATGAGGTGCACTGAAGGTCATTCGTCACCTCATACACCACAAAAAAAGACAAACATTACCCAGGAAACAGGTCATACTCAATCCCATAGCTAGCTACCCACTAGGCTTAAACCAGAAGGCCAAAGGGCAAGTTTACAGGGCATTTAATATGTATAGCAGAAGATAAAAAAGAAATTTTTTGTAATTTTTAACAAATTTACACATTTTGGAGATAATGGCAGAGGGTGTAAAAAAATTATGTTAGATTTTCATAGCTGAATGAGGCGGCAACAAAAGTAGATATATCAGTGAGCCTAGTGCATAGTAAAATAATTGCATACCACAGTATAAAGTTTTGCTTCAAATATAAGAGGCAGTGCTATCCTCAGGGCTTCCAGCAGTGGGGTTTGCTGCATCTTCTCGAGAAGATAATCAACAAATACTATTTGTCCAGGTACTAATTCATTCACTCTATGTCTTATTAAATTCAGAAGGATTTGTACCACAGGACTTGTGGTTGGTACACCAACTAGAACCATTGCCTAAAAGACAAGACATAAATAATTAAGTACGATAATTGAAAATCACAATCCTGATATATAGGGAAAGACAAACCTTGAGAACTCCAATTGTTTCATGAAGGGCAAGTGCTCTGGAGTGTGATTTCAGCTTATGACTTAGTTTAAGAAATTCTGGACTGTGGATAATTTCTTGTTTCACTTTCAATGATCTGTAAAGTATAGAGTCAATCCATTGGTAAAATTATGAAAATTTTCATTCTACAAGTTAGTTAAAACAAGGGTAAATTTACAAATCTCTTTTTTGAAGGGACCCCAGAGACAGAAGAGCTTCTAAAACATGAGTTTGGTTCATTATTGAATGATGAGAGCCAACCAGTTTCAATATTTGTTCTGCAGTTGTAGCTGCTTTCAATTTTTCCAACAGCAAATCTCGAGTTACGGGTGCAGACATCGGGGTTTTAACGCCATCTAAAATTGAAACACTTAATCACTTAAAAACGAGGAAGTATCGAGTAGTGTGAATACAGAGTACCACACTCTTTACTACCTATTAGCAAACATTAATTTTAAAAACGTATGTACAAGCCTGAATGCGCTTGAGGACATAAGGATCAATGAGAGGCACTTCATATAAATTATCTATGCATCCGTCTCCATATCTGAATGCTAATGTACTTTTAAAGTATTACTCCGAATCCCCCCACCTGTGATTTATGACGTCTGTGTTAAGTTTGTAGGCTAAGTGGTTATTGAGAGAAAATAGCCCCTTGTCACATTTTTTTATCGTCATGAACCTATGGATTTCACAAACTATATTCATTCAATGACTGCAATAGTAAGAGTTTGATATAATTATTTTCGTCGAATTGGAATTTAGGTCTGAGAAACTTCTGAATAAATAAACGAATTGGTTTCCAGTTACGAGGCATTATGATGATTTGAAAGATATAGCCTGAAGTTAAATTCAGTTATGATCTGAAAAAATAAAAATGTACATTACCTAGGGAAGGTACAGTTATCTCTGCAAGAAGTTGTTGTCCTCTGCTCGCAAATCCAGAACTTACTGATCCCATAAAAGGAATGTGCCTTCGTAATAAAGGAGATAGTAAGAAGTATATGGTTCTATTTGCCATCATCATTGATTTTGATGTTGGACAGGGGGAAAATGTTACAATGTTCGTAGGTTTATTTATCAAAGAACGAGAACCTCACAGCATAACGAGTTAACCTAATCACATTTTCAAGCACAATTGACGAATTACGTTCGGCAGTTGTTACAAGTTGTGCGCACGTTGTTCATCGACATTTTCATCTTCGAATTTCTAATTGCGGCAAAAATTGTAGCAATGCGTTTTAGCGGCACATAAATATTGCCAAGTATATGCTAAGACACATTCCGGAACTCCAATTACAATAAAATTAACACATGAAGTGGCTAGTTAAAATTAATATGAACTTTCTATTAATGTAGACTAGTTTATAAAGTCTTCATGAATTTCCTTCTCCCTTAAATTAATATTTACGTTTTTCAAATGCGTTATGGCGATAGTGGCGTAATCATCCATTTATGGGATTAGCAAATAAACGTCCGTCGAGATCACCTAATTAACTAAAGTTTTCACAACTAAAGCGGAAACCAGTCCATCAGTCATGTATGGACTTATTCATTTTTTCCCCTTCTTCCTTTTGCATTTATTAGTAGCCAGCTGGTTGGATGATTTTAATTCTAATATACATTCTTTAGAGTAGATGAACTTTTAGCACATCACTACTGATATTCACTTCTGAATTTCATTGAAGAGCTTCATAATGGTATGTCGCCTGACAAGCCTCTTTTTCTGACTGGTACTGTGGAAGAGGTACCTTATAAGGACATTTGTGGATTACCTGTTACATTTCAATTTGAAATGTCATTCCAACACTAACAGGGGTCTTTGGAGGGAGACATGACGAGAATGATTAGAGCATAGGTGGTTGTTATTTCCCCTAACATACCCATTGATTTTCTTAACCAGGTAAGATCTGGGGCAGCTGTGCTTTTCATTATGGTATACCCAGCCCCCAAAATTAATCCGTCTCTGCCTTTATCCAGACCTTATCTCCCTTGTTGTTCCCTCTCATCTTTCTTTTGACTGTTTGGTCATAGTCCTTTACCTTTCCCTGCTGAGTACATGGACCTCATATATTCTTTCAGGTACTTTTGGTGTCTAAGTTTCCATTGTGACTAGAAGCTTTGTCCTCGTATGCTGGCGTAAAAGAATCTGAGCAGGAGACTAAATGATCTCTTTTTATGGAGAGGCTCTGCAATCCCAAAATAGATGCCTGTCTCCTGGCTTTTAGGAGCATTTTTTTTCATATATGTGCCTCTTTTTCTGCGAGGCTATTGCTTTGGTGGTAGTGTGTACTGTTTGTCCTTAGCTCGAGTTCATTTTCTCTGAAGTAGGTACTTTCTCACTCATGACATATGAAGGGCATGTCCTCTGCAATAAAAAATCTAGGAATCCCATGTGTAGAAAATTCTTATGCATACTGTAGTGCATCTTTAACTGATTTGGCTGTTTTATTAGGTGTTGGGATTAGTTCAAGTCACTTTGAATAATAGTCAATCACAAGTAGTTAAGAATGCTTGACAAAATCTAAAATACCACATATAATTTTCTCAAATGGCTGTTTTCTATTTGCAGGTTTAAATTTGTTATTCATTTCTCACTGATTGATTACAGTTCCAATGTCACATGATATTCCTCACCAATAAAACAATTGTCTAGCTTTAATTTGTGTTTTTCAATGCCAACTCTGAATGTTGACATTTTGCTTGTATGTGAACACTGGCAGAAATTACATCATTCTGCATTTCAGACTACCACCTCATATCTTATTCTTGTCATTTTCTTTATCAAGGTGGTGGTGTAGCCATTTATTCATGGCCCAACATAAATATCTCATGTTTTAACTTTAGTAAATGTCTTAAGAAGGACTTTGAATGTTGTATTATAATTATATATTGTATATACTGCTCTCTAAGAGGAAATTTTAACAATTTCATAGATGCCTTCAATGATGCAATTTTGCTCTCTTCTTAAAAAAATGTTGATAATATTATTGTTTGTGGTAATTAATGTGAACATTCTAAATGATTCCTGAATAAGATCAGATCTTTATACTGTGCTTGATGGTCATGGTATCAAGATAATTAATAATTCACCTCCTTGACTGACAAAATCCTCATCAAGTCTGATTGGCCTACTCATCTCTGATGTACCACCCTCACAATCCCCATGCAATACTTTCCTTCAACAAATCCTCCTACAGAATTCCACACCTTGTCCATAAAAGAACCTTCAATGATTAATCTGCAAATTTTGTAAAATTAATAGCTCTCGAAACCTGGGGTGATATTATGACACAAAATGCAAAAGATACATTTTTTAAATTTATTAATATCTTCACCATGCATTTTAATACAACTTTTCCCAAAAAATATCTTGGGTATCCCTACAAACAATCCCTTTCGATCTTCAAGGAGCTTGTCAGGAGTCATCAGAAAATTTTCAATGAACTGTACATTGTTTCCTCTATCAATCCAATAAAATCAGCTTGGGATGTAATTTAAAGCAAGTCAGCATAATTTTATGCATAACAAATTCAATTTCAGAACAACTACTGACCCTACAGAAATTGCTGCCAATTTCAACTAAGCATTCAGCAAAGCAATCACTGATCCCCACCCATACTCTTCACCTAGTCAAATAATCTCCTCATCAAGGTACTTTCTTTTCCCCACTTGCCCCAAAGAGGTTCAAAGTCATAGAATCCCTTCCAAATAAATTATCATCAGGCTTTGATGAAATCTCCATTATAAAAGCAGCCCAAATTACATATGTGATCCTCTGGCTAATATTATCAACTCAACCTTCAATGATGGATACTTCCCTGCCTGTCTGTAGTTAGCCCATGTCGACAAGAAAGGCCCACAGTGAGATCCAAACAATTTCTGGCCAATTTCTATACTTTCTAGTTTTTAAAAAATTTTTTTAAAAATCCTTTACAATCGTCTTATAAATTTCCTTGAACCCCAACAACTGTTTCATGAGAGTCAGCATGGCTTCCAAAATGGAAAACCAACAAACTGCCATATTTCAACTATTGAATCATATTCATAAGACTCTGGACTGCAGAAATTTTACACTAGACATTTTCTACGATCTTAGCAAAACCTTGGACAGTATGAATCATTAAATACTGTACCTCAAACTTTCAAGGCTAGAAATCAATGGAAATGATAAATTTTTTCTCAGCAACCAGCAACATCAGGTGAAATATTGCTACCAAACAGCTAATGGTCCTAAAACAGCTCTGTCCGAGCCATTAGAGGTACATCAAGGTGCACCTCAAGGCTCAATACTTGGACCATTGCTTTTTTTTAATATTCATGAATGACCTTCCTACTTCAATTACATGTGGTAAACTTCTCTATGCAGATGGTACTTCATGTATGCTATAGTCAAAAATACCCCATAGATATTGGATACCTCTGCAGAACCTCTGTCTCTTATATGATTCACTGGTGCCAATCTAATGGCCTCACCATATATTCCAAAAAAATCCCTTCATCTACAGTTTCACCACAAAAGGACTCCTCCCTATTCTTGTCTCCTACTCTGAGTAAGGGATAACACTCTCATTCGATCACATTCTGTCAGCTTTCTTGAACTGACAATCAATGAAAACCTGAGCTGGTCTCACCACATTAAAAACTTAGCAAAAAAAATTACAGTTGGTACCTTTTTAATCAGAAAATTAGCCACAATCATCACATTAGACACCTTGAAACTACTTTTTTAATGCGAAAACCCAATCCCATATCATATATGGGATACTGTTCTGGGGAAATGACACTCTCTCCAGGAAGATTTTCTCTCTGCAAAAGCAGGCACTAACTTTACATGACTATTTTCGCCACTGACCGTCATGTGTTTTATTAGAAAGAAGGGAATTATCATGTGTTTTAAGTAAAAAGCAAAGTGTTTTTCATTCTTAGCAACATGAAACAGATCCACAATGTCAAGGTCTCTTCAATCGACTACGCAAATAATATTTATTTTGTACGTCGAAACATAAATAATATATTGAGAAATTGTAGTGTTAATTTCTTCTGCTTTTACAGCAGCATAAATTGAAATGAATGTTAATTTACTTGGCTTGATACTAATTTCGTTGTTTCAGGCCTCATGTGGCGGAATTCGAACATACTACATACATACATTCGAGGAAGGAGATGGTAATTTTCCACTGTTAAGAACATAATTTATTTTGACACAAAAATGTAGGTTTTAACTTGGATTTATTTCCACAGAATATTATGAAAACGACCGTTTTCGAACAATTATCGTCATCATCCGGCGATTACGACAGTCGTTCAAAACCGGTTGCGTTCATAATATTCTGTGGGAATAAAACAAAGCGAAAACCTACATATTTTGTGACTTTATGTAATTCCACTAAGTGACGGCCTCCTAAGTGAGTTTTTTACTTTATAATGACCGGTGTCGATGCCACAGCATCACCATAAGGTCTCGGATCTTACTTAGCAATGCAACACACTAAATAAATGCCGTATTGTTTAGTTAGGTGGTCATTAAACACAGTTCCTAACCTCAGAGGAGGTGATAATTACATATATTTAGATATCTATCACTTCCCGATAGACTATTCGCATATCGCAGTCTTACCAAAACACACTACAACACGAGAGTGAAAACAATAGGTGGTGAATTGGTGCTGCGAGGTTTTTGGTGCTCCACCGTCTTTTGCTGACGACAGTTTCGTCCTTGTCCTCCGAGAACGAAACTGCCGTCAGCAAAAGACAACGGACGCAGTGGAGCACCGAAAAATTCGCAGCACCAGTCCATGGAACACCGCTGAAGCCTTCGCCAGAACTTCAATGGGTGGTGAATATTCATCACCTAGTAACATGTTTCGTCTCACTATTATCATTGCCGCATTATTAATTTGCGGCGAGAGAGGACATGCGTACTAAAGTGACTATTTCACGTGCATCAACAACCGCGAGACCACTATGGGGTACGTCGACCACCGAGTTGGTTTAATAATGCACTAAAAAGTAGCACTGTTCCATAAGTTAATTTTTTCTATTACGACGCGTTTCGGCTGCTAGGCTATCATCAGGTACGCAGGTGCATTCAACAGATGTACTTGGTGATTTCCTTAGCAGCCTAAAACGCGTCGCACTAAACAAATTAGCTTGTGGAACACTGCCACTTTTTAGTGTATTATAATGTTACAATCTCACTGAACTCGGTTACTTTGAATCAAGTCGGTTTTTTTCACGATCGGCATCAAAAAGGACAGAATATTCCAACTCGTTAAAACCCACACTTGTTCGCGACGGTATTAAATAAGAGGACCACTTTTACCTTGCTCGGTCCCGCCCTTGCGTGGATGGAACATGGTGTGATCGTTGAGTGAGATCATCTCTTCACACTGGGGGGGCAGGTCGCTAGCTGTGGAGAAAAAGAAAAGGTTGATCGGAAAAATGTCCAGCATTACTCGATCGTCCAAGTCGAGACGGGAATTCCCGATATCTCGGCCTCATATCATTTGCACCTTTAAATATGTTAGCGTACTGTTGTTTTTAGTACCTAAATTTATTCGGATGACAGCAGGCCAAAGCGACAGTTATGAAGAGTTGGGGGGTTTTCACTTTACGTGACTGAGTGCATAAGATATATGAAATTTCGTTGAGAAATAATATTTCTATTCAGATGAATTGAATCGTACTCACGTGTTCAGAGCGTAAGACGGACTGGCCGCTGGCCGAGGTCTTCCGGGGGAGGGGGGGAGGTCAAAGATCTGTGCAGGAGCAATAATCATTGCATCAGTATTACAGGGATAGAAGTTTCGAAGCACACCATTCTATTCTCTAGAACTTCTTTCCGGCCAATGGGAATTATAAGTGAGCTTGAGATCAAATTTCCAATGTTTATTCCGAATGCGGAAATTACAACACAATTACTCATTAAGACATGTCCAGAATATATATATATGTATATATACATAATATAGGGTCGTGGTAGCCCAGTGAGTAGATTGCTTGGCCTCTGACCAGGGGCCCCGGGTTCGAGACCGGGTGACGACCCTCCGGACACCTCCAGCTAAACCCAAGCTGAGTAATTTTTCGGGAACCACATCTTCGTGGGAAACCACATCTTCGTGGGAAACCACAGGCGGCACAGGGAAATGAACTGGCCTCTCTACCCTGATGTGTGAATTTCCACACGCCGTGGGCTTAATACGATAGGTGAGCTCTACCCTCACTTATCACACCGACCTTCGGGTTGTGTTTTTTTAAATATTCACTCGAGCTAAATTACATCTGTTATGATCGTCTATCATACACTATGCCCACAGCTTACATTTTAATGTTCAACGGTTCTTGACACATGACAGACTTTCACGGTATGCTGTGTACTTAGTATTTTAAAGGAGCTCACAAAAATTTGTGGATGTTCATCGTGAGTGGGAGCTAGCAAAACGATGAATGCCTAATGCGTTTGTGTTAAACTATTGTTAGTTATGTCGTCAAAAAACTTGTGTTTCGATTTGAGGGGAATTACTTCGTCGTGGATTTTCTCCCCTCTGTCGTCCTCCAAGCGTCCAATTCCCCGCCAATGTCTTCATTGCTTCGTCATCCCTCGCCCCGAAGTGTCTCCAATCATATGCCCCTCCTCATTCACCCGTGGGCCTTCCCTGGAGGCATTCCCCTAGATGAGTCCTTCTATTATGCTCATCTCTAAACCATCGTGCCACAGGATGTGCCCAATTACTTTCCCTCCTCTTTATGTGTGGTCCACGGAGCTTCTCCCATCATCCCCTGTTCAAAGCACTTCTTTGTTAGGCACTTTCTCCGCCCATTTCGTCGCCATCAATCCACACCACCACCTCATTACTTCAAGTTTCTTTCTGCCGCCATCATCTATCTTTCACTGTCCTGGGAAAATAAGCATCAGCTCTTAAGTCTTTAGGAACAGTCCCTGCATGCCGGCCGGGATAGGCCAGTGGGCTGCGTCTGTCTCTTATCCCAAAGGTCGCGCGTTCGAATTCCGCTTCGGTCATGGGTGTTTATAAAACTGTAATTGTTTGAAAGGTTAAATGTAAGAGAAAAACCTGAGGTCCTAATTTCGCCTGATTAATAAAGACAACATTATTATTACATGCTCTCGGAATTGTTTGACTTAAGCGGCCTTTTATATTACACTCACTCATACTTTCTCACATTTCAGAAGATTCTTTCCCCAATTTCATACCTGCCCTTCCGTATGCCGCTTAGAAAATTGCCTATTTTTTGTAGCTACAGATGATTCGTTTCACAGTGCTTTATTTTGATTTCGTATCCGTAGAAGGCTCGCACTCCAGGGGTTCCTTGTAGTAGTTGCCTCGAGAAGTTTGAAATAGACATTAAATAAAGAATATGGCTTGTCTTTCTTGGATCTCATTCTTTTTTTACTTTTAATCTCATGTTGTCATTTTATGTGCATTTTCGGGCTGTTGCATTGTTATAATTAAATTAATTGCCCGTCTCATTCATTATCCAACAAATAATCATTATTTGTAGGTGTAGCTTTATTACTCGTTTTCTCAATAGAAACAATTGCTTGGTGGTAGAACCGTTTTAGTACGATTATGACTATAAGTTCTCCTTACATTTTAATTCGAGGGAAAAATAATTATATTAGAAAAAATAACCGCCAATAAATTGCATAGGTGAGAATGTTACAAGGCGATGAAAAAGTCCAGTGTCTGATTTACACTAGGTTCCCTAGGCCTCATAGTCATCTTCTCTAGCGCGTAAATCGTCAAAAATTTGAACAATATTGGGGTAAGAGGCTACTTCACTAACTAGGTAGGGTATATCACTAAAAAAATACCTTTTGCCTTTCGCGAGAGGATAAACAGAACGTCACGTACGAACAAAGTGATTGAAAGGCTCGTTCAAGGCTTCATACTTTGTAGTTAAGTTGTTTTTATGAAGCGGTAGCATTGGGTTACTGCACGGTAAGGCCAGCGTAGTTATGTAGATAACGGGATGGGGTATGCGCCGGACCTTGAGCCTCTTGTTTCGACTGTACCGACACAAATAAATAACTTAATTGAAGTGTTTCATAACTTTCGTGGTTGTAAAGGTCCTGGTGCGTCAGAAAAATCTCCGACGTGGACCTTATCAAACACTGAATACCGACAACTTTGTTTGAAACGGCAGCTGTGATGATGTCGATTGCATCATCGTCCGTCAAGGTCGCGGGGCAGACAATAGCAGGAATTGCAGCAATGTAATTGAGAAATAGAACCCGGGGATTGAAAGTTTATCGTAGCCAGGGCCCAGGCGACAAGACTTTTGTTCTCGCTTTTTGTAGCAATGAGGGGGAACACGTAGTTATATTTATCTCTCAACGCGACGAGGTAGTTTCCCAGAAAAAATTTCAAATCACATTGTCCTTTCTTCCTCGAGGATACCGGAGGTATCAAGGCTGTGGGAAAGGCGGCAAAGGGGTAGTAAACAGAAACCGCGTCATCCAAATGAGCACACCTTAATGGACAATTTTATCTTAGTTTATTTACTACTCAATGCGTTTCACATTTAAAACGAAGTAAATATTCCAAAGAGAAGGGTAGAAGTTACAGCTGGTCCCTGGAACACAGCAGGATATGTTATGCAAGAAAATGACCAAATAGTAAGTTAGGAGAAGTATTATTTAACGAAAGAAGGATTTTATCTGAAAAGGGAATCACTGATGTGTTATGGGGAAAGTGGTGTAGGATACTTCCGTTTGTTTGGCTCTATGCCAGCCCTCCGGAAGAGAATGTATTCCCGCCATCTACCATTGTTGGTCCTGGTCACGCGAACTCATTGAGATCCCTCTGCGCTCACTTCGAAATATCCAAGTTTATCGGTGATATGGTGAATACTATTTTTCGACAGACCCATGAACATCGTTATTATTAACTTACTGCTGACACTTTCACCATCAGAAAGCGGATCACTACGTTGTCTGTAACGTGCATCACTGTTATCCTTTTATATTAACACTCACTTTCGCGCTGCCACCTGGCGGCGGAGCTTGCAACTTTGTACAACAGATATGTAAGGTTGGCACTTCACAGTTATCTCCAAAACGTCTATCCATTGTTCGGGCTGTAGAATTAAACCTTGATGCATTTTTGTCATCCATAGTCGAGGTATTCTTTCTGTGTCTCTTTCATTATTCCA
Organism: Rhinocypha anisoptera; assembly: GCA_011762765.2. Taxonomy (NCBI): domain Eukaryota; kingdom Metazoa; phylum Arthropoda; class Insecta; order Odonata; family Chlorocyphidae; genus Rhinocypha; species Rhinocypha anisoptera. The sequence goes on along the minus strand of WURS02211603.1, from coordinate 4,275 downwards.
TTATTCATTATTTCATTCTTTCATTATTCATTTCAATATTCGAGGTCAAATTTTGGATTTTCGATGAGTTGCAAACCTTTTTTTTATTGACTTTAGAAAGGATTTAAATAGAGTAATTAATGTTACTGAATTGGCAAATTCAATAAAGGAGGCGTACGTTTTGTGGCATAAAACTTTTGTTAGAGCTAAGTATTTACTATAATATATAAAATATACAGTTCACTTCATGGAGTCTTTACCCTTATCTAGGAACTTAGAACGTTTGTTTGTTATACCATGCTTAATATCATAACTATGTCAATATTTTTTAAAGATTGGATGTAAATAGAATTATCCAACTAAGGAGATGATTTTGCCTTTATATATGTTGGGTTTAATGGGGAATAGATAAAAATTAACGTACTTGCATATGTGTATGTGCATACATTTGTTTATGTGGGCTGCTTAAATTCCTTACTTCCCTTTTGCCTTCTTAGACTATTTGACTTTTGTGATGAATGATCAACCTTCATAATTCTATTTCATCCTTTTTTCAGAAATTATTTACTCTGATTTTAAAAAATGTAAACTCCAAGAAACGCCACTATTTGAAAATAATCTCAATCCACACCAATGGAATTCTTTCTCTGACTGAATGAATGGCTCTTACCTTAATGAATGTATTGCCAAATTAACGGTCATTTTTGGAACTCTTGTTCACATTAAAAAGAATGTTTCTGTCAGAATGAAGATGTGAATGTGAACCACAAACTATAGCAATATTCTTTAACTTTTTTGTGTCAAGCCTTGTCATGTAAAATGAGACTAAAAACAGCCCAGGCAAAGCTCTGCATGTTTTTTTTTCCCCTTAATAAAGTTTCACCTGGAGCATGATTCTCTTTCTCTGGGTAAGAACTATTTTTTCTCATAGAATAAGCATCTTAATCATTTTTGTTGAACTTTTTCAATCAGTCATATATTTTTTACTATATGTTGACCATACACATGTTAATACCTAAGTTTACTTCTAATGAGTGATATAATATTAAAAGAGGCATTACTGTAGTAAAGGAGCGGAAATTAAAATTAGCCAAAGAACTTGAAAAAATCTGCACAGTACACCAGGATATGGTTAGTTTCTTTCTCTGTATTTCTATAATTTTAGGATGTTATGGTGCTCTTGAAACATTCATTTAAAAGGGATGTAATTCAGCTGGTATTGTCCAATGGCATGATATCTTGATTGATCAGGCTTCCTAGCTGAGTATTCGCTGAATGTTCCACTCACTTCCAGGTTAGCATGTTGTGGTAATTGCCTGTTGCTTTCAGAATTAATCATTATTTATGACAAATAATGATTAGTTTTAACATATTTTGAGGATCAATTGTTGAGAATGTTCAGTTAATAGAAATGATGATATCTCATCATGGCCACTTGGAGTTCAGTTAAGCTTCCTCTTTTGTTTCTCAAAGTTGTCCTCTTTATAACATCTGTGATTTTCAACCCTCTTCTTCCTCATTCTCTCTTCACTGTTCCCTCAATTGCCATTGCTATAAATTCTTTTCCCCACAGTATACTGCCTATCTAGTTTTCCTTTTTGTGATATTTAGGATTGTTATTTCTTATTAACCATTTTCAGCATATCTTTTTTATAACTTAAGTTTTCTTCTTGATTGAATATTTTAAGTCCACCTGCTATGAAATAGTAAAGCCTCTTAAGATCATTAGTGATCTGCATTGAGTATATCTAAACATTATCCTCAAGCTTCAAGCATACATTTCAGCAATTCAGTTAGTTTTGAAGTGATAACCAGAAAATTATAGTCTAAAACACAGTGTTGCTGATAGGACTAGCTGCTAGGAAAGCTAGTGTGATCCATGTCCTACTGAGGATTACCCAATTTATTCTACTCTACACTTATATACTATTGAGCTAACTTGCAGCTAGGCTAAATATTATACTAGAAGTAGTAGTAGTATTTTTATTTATAGGGTGCTTCAACGGCTAAGGTCATTTCACACCTCTTTGTACCATAGAAAAAACCTATCTAGACAAACACAACATCCATGCCCCGGGCAGGATTCGAACCTGCAACCTTTGGGTTAGCCAGCGAGCACGCTACCCACCAGGCTAGCCCAGTTGGCAATATCATACTAGAAGGGCATAAATTGGAACAGGTAGAAAATTTTACTTAATTGGGAAGCATCGTAGAGGAAAATGGATTTAGTAGCCAGGATATTAGATGAAGAATCACATTTGCAAAAGAGTCTTTTGTGAAAAGGTAGGAGTTGGTGAAAGGGACCTTAAACAAAGACTTGAAGAAAATATTAGTGAAAATCCTCATGTGTATTTATATTAGCTCGTAGTATTATATGGATCCAAAACCTTGTCTATGAGGAAGGGTGATGAGCATAGTTTTGGGGCTTTTGAGATGTGGATTTGGTGATGGATGGAATATATGAGGTGGACGGAGAGAAAAAATAATGAAGTCCTAAGAATGATAGGGGAGGATAGGCAATTGCTTCAAGAGATCCAAAGAAGGCAGTAAAAGTGGATGGAAGGGGTACTCAGAAGTGATGGGTATGGAGGGTAGAATGTTGGATAAGCGAGATAGGGGTAGGAAATACTGGTATTTAGGATAGAATGGTAGGTGGTGGGAAGTATCCAGACTTGGAGAGAGATCAAGTTAAGATGGAGCTAGGCAAGAGCTCTAATCTGGAGCTCATTGAAAATCTACCTTAAATGGTAGATTACCCTTCAATCAACATGTAATATGATTTGAGCCTTTATAAAGTGCTTAAAATAGTAATTCCTCCTTTTTAAAGAGAATTTTATTTTACAGTTTCATTTTTACTTGAACATGTGACCACTAAGAAATGATGTACATTCATTAGGAATCTTACACTAGTCTATATGAGCTAGAGGGATGTCTTCTTTAAAAATGTTAACTGGGGAGGTGAAAAGCTCTCCCTCTGGCACACCTTAACTTCACCTTGTCTTATTGCCTTCATTTTCACCTCTCCCTCGTATTAACAGCTGTGCTTAACCCTCCTGCTCCACAAGCAGGGGTTGCTCCTACCCCTCCCCACACCAAGTGAACCTTCCGCCACTTCTGTGCGAGTTGTTGGCCTCTCCAAAGGAATAATCCCTCCTTCCATGGGCCCAATTGGCCCACCCATCATGTCCCACCTCCACCCACACATTTTTTTCACCTTGTGAAGATATCTAACTAAAAAGCTTTAAAAAATAACCAGAAGATGCCTCATCAATGGGAAACTGGTCGTATCATTTAAATAAATTTTGGAAAAGTGCAAAGTGTTGTTCAGTTCCTCTGGATATCCTGTACTTCCATGAATTTTCTCTTGAAACTATTAAATAAGTTATAGTTTCAACTGCAATTGCCTGTAAATACTGAAGATTCAGGCATGATGTTGTGGAATGCAGACTGATTCACACGGAAATGAAATGACCAACCTCCACAGATAAATATTTTTTATGACCTGAGTTTTGATGTTACTACACCATTATCAGATTCAATTTGTGTAGTCAGTTGCTTGTTTTATATAAGTATATACAATAGAAGTCCGCTATAGCGAGTGTGGCTTATAACGAGAGTATCGCTATAGCGAGTGATCTTTTTCCTTTGGTTGGTCCACATGTTAAAAATAGGAAGTTCTGCCGTTTATTACGAGTGTTCATACCCGAAATATCGCTATAGCGAGTAGATTTTGCCTTCGTTGGTGTTCGGGTTGCATAAATCGCAGGATTCAAACACGCATTACATTGTCATGCCTCGCGAACCTACATTGTAATGAAGACTTTGCGAGAGACTTTGTGGTGATTTTACGAGAGAAGATTTTGTGGTATGATGTCACAGACTTTCCTGGGGAATGACTGAACAACTTATCTTGGAATCTGTGCACCAATTTGTCATTTCCTGGTGCTATTTCGTCCTTATAGCCGATCGGAATAAAAGAACATATGGAGGGATGAGCTAGACTTGTAGACAATACAGGAAAAGCCCATTTCTCTTAGCAGTACGGCCAATCTCTCCACCCTACTCTTATTTATGGAACAGTAATTGTTAACCACAGGCCATACCTTATCTATGATTGTTCCAGAAACGTTGCCAAAGATAATACCGATGAGTGCCGTACATTAGTTACGAGTGCATGACATTTGGTGACAATATTTTAAAATCTTTTTAATGCATTTTCAATGCATTCGCGGATGGATTGATACAACTACTTCATGGCTCATTTTCGCCTACTTTTGGTGCCGTTATAAATGCCGA
>WURS02211495.1:0-20159 GCA_011762765.2 Rhinocypha anisoptera | reverse complement strand
AGGCGAGGCCGATCAAACACGCTCCGCAGCCGCTCACCTTATAGGCTCTGGCGGTCAACATTCGAACCAGTCCCCAAAGGGGTTTTAGGCACTGAGGTCACAGGACTCTCTTTCCCTCGGTTTTCTCCCTCGCCCGCACCCTCGCTTCGCCCACGCTCTTCTCAAATATTCTTCACTCCTTGCTCTCTCTCTCTTCGCTCTTGGTGCTGTTTTTTTTTTAGCGTTTCTCATCCTTCCTGTTTATTTTAATCTCCCTTCATTCCCACACTATTCCTTTCGCTCATCCGCACCCTTGCACCCTCTGTAGGTTGTTGCAGGCGATTCGTTTCGCTGCGTTTGTTTTTCGATGCTGCGAATAGCACGTCCTTCCTCCAGCCTGCCTCAACCTCCCCTCCCCCCTCCCTCCCACATCCGTGACTACCGACAGGTGCACTTTTAAATATAGCACAGGATGAAGAGAGTTTCGCGATTAAAATTTTCATTTTCATCTCACTTGGAAATCTGTGCACGACGGTTGGAGGTCATGGAATGAGGTGTTAGATCTGCCATTAGAACATGTAGGAGGACCAATGACTGGATGTCTTCTTATGATTTGGCAGTAAGAGAATCTTTTCAGGTTTTCAAAGGGACTAAAATGAGGGCTATCTATTTACAAGTCGAGGATGTGTCTATTGGTCTATTATAAATGGCATTAGGCATTTAAATTTGGCCAATTTTACATTTTTGTACACGATTGAGATGACCGATTGTGGGCATAACATTTCATACAGATCTAGTCAAAGAAACAACCGTAGGCGTGTCATTTGGCTTTCCAAGCAATTCACAAACCCTATTAACACCACTCTGAAATTGTACTGTATAAGGGAAACCATATTAAATCTATTCACACCCCATTATTGTATCATAATCTCTACCGCAGGTCATTGACCTAGATTACAGACCATGATGAAGAAGTTGCATGCAGTAGATCTCGAATAACCAGCCTAAATGTGCCGGAGGGTCTACCGGATAATACGGGAGTCCAGTTTAACGGAGAAAAATATGCACTGACCGTCTTAGAGAAGATGAATTGAAAAAAGCTGTTTATTTTATTCAGTAACAGTTATTTCATTGCTATTACGACTTATTTACCCACTTATTTAATATTTTTACTCCACTATATTGCTTACTTTTCATAAATTTTATCATAAAAATCGTAATCATTAAGGTAAAAATTATTTCTTACGATCAACACTGCATTTTCAAACAATGGAATACATTCAGTCCCTACAAAAAAAGAGGGAAATTATGAAGTCGGTGTTAAAAAAATGTTGATTTTTGTAAAAACGTCATTTGATATAAAATCTTAATTGAATTTAACACATTATTATTTTCATGCTCTCCGTATTAAGACACAGGTACAATAGTACCTTTGTACATCTTTTTATTGGTACGCCGGTTTTTAACCGCATTATGGTATTTCCATGATGCCGTGATAGGGTAATACGCTATCACGATAAGATACGTTCAGTTTTCCTGGACGAAAAAGGTAAAGGGGCTCCTGACTAGCCGGTTCATGCGGGAACCAATTAATCGAGGGAGGGCTAAGCGAGGTTTTACGGTGTTAGATTCCTTGTTTATAATTAATCCTTTAATTATCCTTTATGAATTATACAATTAAAAATGACCTCAATCCTCTTGAAACCGTCACCATTCAATAGTTCCAGGCATAAATATCGGGAGTATTTTACAGCATTGAACTTATTTCTCAACTTTAATGCATTTACTCATTTCTTTCTCGCTGTGAACCATTTAAAAAGGATACCCACTGAGCACGAATCGACAATCCCATCAAAGCAGCACGATTCTTTCAGTTGAATGGCTGTGTCAACTTCTTCATTTAAGCAAAGTTTGTTTATAATTTATTCCATACCATTTACTGCAGTTATAAAAGAATAACCTGTTAAAAAGTATTTCGTTGGGCGGAAATCTTGGCGTGTCAACGAAAAATTTAATCTTTTCCGTAAGTTACTGATTTTACATTGAAGTCCTTACGGAAACACAAGAACACCGGAGTTCGTAGAATACTTCAATTTAATTACCGAGAACCTATTAGACGAATTCATTTGTTTAGGAACCAGTGTTTGCTATTTAATAATTTATAGTATATTCCTTCATAAGACTCGGATACATTTTAATTGTGTGACCTTAAAGATTTTAGTTTTGAGGCGAATTGTTTTTGCAGGGTTCGCTACCCTGATGAAAATTCCCAAAGAAAATATCCTTGAACATGGGGAAGAGCAAGGGAAAAGTTGAAATTCCCCAAGAAATAATTTATTTCCTGAGGAAATGCTCTTGTTTTCCATGGAATGTTTTTTCCTAGAACGTTTTTCCTTTCAAAATCAAGGACTTGGGTCAGCAATTTCCCTATAACCGGACACTACCTTAGGGAAAATCTTCACAGGCATGTGGAAAAATATTTCAAGGGAAAATTTTCATTTGAAAAAACAAATGATAAAGGTGAAACGCAGTTGCATATGCTGCTCCATCAAAGTGAATCAAGAGCAGAACGATTCCGAAGAAAGCATGTTTTTCGAAGATTTTGGTAAGCCATATTATTCCTGCTTTTAACTCTTTGGTGGCAGCCGTGTTTAGTTGACAGTTCATCGGATGGTGTTATTTCAAAATATTTAAGGAATTCCTTCAGCATCTGGTGAACAAAATTATATTTAAACGAAAATTAAAAAAGTAAATATTCTGAAAAAACTAAATAAAAACGTAACTTTGAGTACCTTTTAACAATTCATTGGTATATGCGTACATCTTTTAAACGAGTTCAATAATTTTGTATAGTCAGGCTCAATATTTTGTATACGTATATATTTTCCGTTTATATTCTACGTTTTCGTAGGACAATGATTTCCTCTGTTGTAAAATTATTGGAAAATTTTCCTAGGAAAAAAGTTCCCAGGGAAAATTAATTTTGGCGAAATTTTTCCACAGAAGTGTACTTTTTAGGGAAAATAGGGTTTCAATTTTCTGGGGAAGCCTTAGGCTTTTTATGACGAAAATTTGCGAGGAAAATTCATAGGGACATTTCCATCAGTGTGTGCTGTGAAGGTTATTTTTTATAGAATTTCTCCGTCATAATTGGATTTTTAATTACTTGATCTGATTGTACAGTCTAAGTTCTTTGATAAATGCATTGCTTAATTTGGGGAAGCAGAAATAACTCTTTAATGGAAATGGCCACTAATTCCTCCCTCCGCTATCTCTGAAGAAATCCCTTGTTCTATACATTTTGGTGAATACTTATTTTTGTGACCCATTTAAAAATGGAAAATCTCTCATTTTTCGTTAACAAGCTGCTTTAGTTTGTCTCTTTCCTTTAATTATTTTGCACATGAAGCTGGTGAAGTGCTAATCTGAGGAAATGAGGGTGGCGCTTTAGTCCCTATACTCTCTTTAATTCTCTACCATCACATTATCTTTCCTTTTTCCCTCAGATCCCTTTGCAAATTAATTCAATGAAGCGTTCTGTTGAAAGATATGTAGCAGTAATTGTTTACCTTTGAACTAATTCTGCCTAGAAGGTAAATAGGATGTTAAATTATTTTCACCGGCAGATTTCCAATATCTGTAAGTCGTAAAACTTCATGGAACAAATTTTAATGTATCATGAAATAAACAGTAGATTTATAGTTGTCTTCCTTATAAAATGGCATATGTGCTCATGATACCAGTTAGACACTATGTTAAATCATGGAGACTGAAGTTAAGTTTCCCTCCTCATTTGTTATATTTGCTTCTCCCATCTCTGATATTTTAACCTTAATGCAACTGGTATCATGTATTTATCACGATACAAACTCTTACGAAATATTCTGCTGAACAAGTAGGTTGATAGAATAAATATTCTCTGAAAACCACGTGTTGTAGAGCAAAGGGAACAGATATTATACCGCCTTTGTGTTTGTAAAGTTGATGCGTGTATGTCACGCAAAGTCGCAACAGCTCGGATGCTCTCTACAATTATGTCCACGTGAGGCATTTCTTTTGTTCACACAATTACTTTAAAACGCGTCACTGATACATAGCCCACCATTGTGAGCCTGTGCGTGAGAGGGATGGTAGCATGCAGCACCAGAAGCTGCGCCATGAATATGCATAAGTAATTTCGACCAACACAGCTTAAATGCTCATCTCGAGAGGATTAAACCCGTTGTAAGCGTGCTTCCATGCTTGGTTAGTTCCCTAGTAACGCACTTTTTTTACCTATTAGTTAAAACGTACATCGCATTTAAGGAAGTAAATAGCGAAATTGTAAGCACCTGTAAATTTTATTCAGGATTTTTCATCTTTAAATATGAAATAAAATAATTTTTAGTAGTATAACTTTGTAGTACTAGACTGAACTATGATATCACATATAATATTTTTCATTTAATACTTCCGTACGAGCACAGTTGCACCTCACGTTGTTTCATAGTGATAATTCTAGGCATTTGATGATAGATTGTATCCGATGAATACGCCTGAAATTGGTTATTTTTAGCGCTTCGAAAGTATTTGGTATCACAATTAATTTTTTTCATTTTAAACTCCTTTTAAATCATCATTTGTTTTCGTAACTCATTCTCTAAAAATAATCACTAAGCTATTACAGTACTTCTTCATCTTAAACGGATATTTAGTGAGTTTAGATAAGGCGATACGGAATAATTGATAGTGGATTTAGTTTAAGAATTTTTGTGTTTTGGTACATTACTTTGACTCAATAGTTCTTGGACTGAAGGAACCTCACATGTGACCCCTCTATCAGCCTGTAGTGATTCCTTGTTCCCACGTTTCTAATCAATATACCAACGTTAGGCTTGCCATTGTGATAAAGTTTCGAGGTTCTTTTTCCTAGGTTTTCCTTTTATTACTCTACTTATTGTCTCGCAAAGTCTGTGATAGGCGCTTGCTTCACGAGAGATGTTTTTATCGTCCGCATTTGAATAATTACATCCTTGATACTTCAAGTGCGATATTTTGTCTATTCGTATATTCTATTGTTCGGGTCGGTTCTTCCTACAAATCCTATTTTCCTGTTTTTTTAAATTGATATTTTCACATTATAATCTTTGGATACTAGTTTTAGTTTATTGATACTACATAACCAATACATATATGATACAGCCAATTGCAGTTTTCCTTCATTTTTTTTACTTATGACTTGATCGTCGGCAAATAAAATTATAACTTAGAATACTTTTTCGCGTAACTCTAAGTTCCGGTTTATAAGTCATTCACCCGCAATGTACCCCCCGAGAGAGTGGGGTTCGGACTTTATCGTACTCACTATTGGAGAAGATAATACAAACACAAGGCTAATAGGAAAAGTAATCAAACAGATATATACAAATTGAAAGGAGCACTAGGGGTGTCGAAGAACGCATAGCCGAAAAGGAAAAATAGCCCTTAAAGCACATTAATATACTAAACGTTAATATACATAGCAACCTACATCCGGAGAAAATATATAATAATTGTAGAACATTGGGAAGGGGATAGAAAAATTGAAAGAACGAGGTGATGATGGGGAATATGGAATAGGTGAGGGAGATGGAATACACTTCAAGCAGAAAAAATATTGTCAGATCCGGGATTATCTAACACCTTGATTGGTCATAATCTCAGACGTTAAATTTTTGGCATTTCTGGTATCAATTAAAATGTTCTACTCCTATAGAGAAAGTACAATTTTAAGCACCGTTTATAATACAGAAGAGGATACTACAATGATAATTCATGATATATCTCGGAAACCAGGTAGGGCTACCAACCCCCATTAAATAAAATTACTCGCATGATATAACAAAATAAAGAACATACAAACGTGAAGTGCACCTCAATGGTTAGTGTGCTCTACTCTTATGGATTGAAGCTAGTAAACCACGATTTTTTTTTAGCGAATAAGACGATAATGATGAGAGGAAAAATTACGGATTGTTACTTAGGACAATAGTTCCAAGCACAATACAGTTTCTCCTATCATGCTAATGATTCTAATGAATGTTAGATCGAGCTGTCTCGTTTCCGTTACCCAAATTATAATTGGGTTATAATGGTTACCGGGTTATAGATACCATCCACAATTTTTTATTTAAATTCTCTTTGTAGCTCAATGAAACATGAAAAAAATCATTTTAAAACTGTCACCAAAAGCAATCAGTAAGGTGAGGAATCGTCACATCAAACTGAATCATTTACACCTATAGTTTGGATTACTTTAGTCTCCAGAATTACGAGAGCTGTTCATAGAGAGCGATCATAATTTTTTTATACTCGTTATTTATTTTGAAAAAACTTAGTCATTTATTATTTAAAAAAAAATATATTATATAATTTACATGTATTCGGTACAAGTTCAATCCCTATGACTTCAGTATTCCGTCGGATGCAGGTGTAGCAATTTGAAACTTGTTTTTATTTTCCTACCAGTGCTTCTGAACATGAAAGACGCTTGCCACGAAGTAGCAACCTTTGAAATGAACTCTACACCTTTCTCTAAAATGAACCTCAACTGCGGACACACCTGATCGTGAACTTCGCTTAGTTCGGATATGAGCATTCCTGGAACCCACCGCAAGCGAACACGTCTCATGTTTGCCGTGCAATCCCCCCCCCCCCGCAGCAATTTTAGATATTGGTCTAAAAGAGTATTTGAGAAGGTGAAAGGGATCCTGACATAGAAGGGCTTCTGATAGGGCTTCCGAGGGCTTCTGACAGCATGTAGAATTCCAATAGGACCGAGAAAGAGATTTGCTAAATGTTTTGTGTGGAGTTTTTAGAGTGGAGAATTTACTCTGGAGGCCCGTTCTTCTTTTATTTAAAAAAATATACCACAAAAATCTTTGACGTTTAAAATCGGGATGGTCGAAATGATGGAGATGTTGGTCATATATTGTATAACTCTTGTAGTTTCAAATCTATCCTATTTTCAATACAATGTCAAGGGAGTTTAAATAGTGAGTTCGTCGATACATTGGTTTCTCTATCGTTGACTTAATTGTTAAAAATTTCTCCAAACATTCAAGATTGTTGGCGTTGGAAAAATTCCCGAATTTTAAAAATAAATTCCGACTTAACTTCTCAAGGAACACTTTTTTCTCCTTCTGTTTTTAAACTTGAACTAAAAATTGATTTTTGTCTCTTGATTAAAAAAAATAAATTTTCTACGCAAAAATTCATAATACCGAGCGAGTAATCGGAACCAAACTCGAGATGAGAATTTCCTTTCTGCTTTTAATGATCATTGTGTACACCTTTAAAGGTATACCAGTCGCTCAAACTAAAACATCTCTCCGTAAAAGTGCTCGCCATTGAATCGCATTCGGAATTTATATCAAACTCCTCGACGAACCCTCATTACCTATCTCAATATTTGAATAGCAAATTTAGGCGAGGAGGGTGGGATTCTTTCCGTTTTTTTTTCACTGAACCGAGTTGGATGAGGCACCACTGGATCCATTTGTATGGGATAAAGGCACCGGTACCGGTCCGCCTGAGGACCGTGTCTCCCAAAGGGGGGGGGGGGGGGGGGGGTTATCACAATCCACTTCATCACTCTCTCCATCCCATTTGCTGTCTTTTCACAGATTCCACTCCGTGCCCCGTCTCTTCTTGTCCCCCTCGCCCTTTTCAAACCTAAAGATCCCGTTCAGCCATTCGCGCCATTCTCGGGGAAGAAGACTTCTTTTATCCCTGACTTCTCGCCCCCCTTGTAATTCGCTCTCTCATTTGGCTGGGTTCGTTTCGTGCCGCTCTCTGCCCCGTCGTCACACTCTGGAATTCGCTGCACCGCTATTTAGACTTTACTTGTTTTTTTCTCCTGGTCACCCGTCGTCAAGTCGAAAGAATACCGGAAATACGGAATGCCAAGTCATTGTAATTCGTGACGCCTGGATACCGTTCCATGAATGCCTGACCTCGCTTACGTAAACGTTTGCCAGCTTTCTTTTGTGGTCGTTTATCTCGCAATTTCATTAGGAAGAGACTCGGACGTGAATCCCAGAAAGTGTTGTTAGACGCTCGAAATACTTTATCAGTGGAAAATAAACACCAATAATTTTATTTGCAATCACAGCGAACGTAACAGTACTAGTTTGGACATCTCGTACTATGTTGAATGAGCGATGTAATTGGTCGGTTGTATTTGAAGCGAAGGTGAAAGAAACTTTAGTCGGGAGTGCTAGAGATGATTTTCGGTAGGAATCTCAATATGAGTTAGTCTGAAACGTCCTCCTTGAGGGAACACTAAATTTTGAGTGAGTATGGGGTTATAATGAGGAACGGGGAAATACAATATATAACTCAGAGAGAGAAACGAAAAAAATATATCAAGATTACGAAAGAGAAAAAGTTGGTGAGAACATTTTTATGTAGACACGAGGAATAGTTGAAAAATATACGGAGAGGTAAGGCTGAAGTTCATGATAAAGAAGCTTAGATAAGTGGGTAAGAGAATTTTTTTATATTTTTAAATGATCGGTATGATAAAGGATGGAAATCTGACAGGCTGAAGAGAGATAGGCATAGTGACAGGTTATGCTCAGCGGAGTTGTTAGTAAATTAGTGACGGTGTGCTGTATTTTTCATGGCCGGCGAAAGCCTATTTATAATGGGAAATTCTGCAAGTATCTGCGACATATGTTTGTGACGTAGTGATGACGTTTTAATTAATAATAAATAATACAATTTTGATAGATGATATATTAGGCTTTGTAAATATATATATATATAAAGTCTAAGATTTAAAGATAATGACGTATGCATTCCCCATAGTAAAACTGCGTTTAAAAGAATCGCAACATTTTTTAATTTTACAAGACTTTTAATTTTGGTGTAAAATAGAGAGTTAATTAATTTTGACGATAAGAAGGAAGGGACAATCCAGATGAAATCAAAAATATGAAGAGAGAAGGAGCTTAATAAAACTGATGTATCAACGTACAATACTTATTCGTCCCTTTCACATATTTTTATTACAAAAACTAGATACCATATAGCATTATTTTATAAAAATACCTCTTACTTCCCACAACTAGAAAAAAAATGTTGTCGACTCACTTCATGCCAACTTCCTCATGGTGTTTATATCTTCGGATCAATTTGCGTAACCACCAGCTTGTATTCTGTGGACATTTCAATCATTCAAATTATAAATAATTCGCCAAAGGATGAGTTAGCTTCTGGGGGACAATAGAGATAACCTATGACGTTGTCTCTCTCTTTTTCACGTAATATTTGCAAAAATCCACAAAATATTTGCATAAAAACTCTTTTTTTTCTCTAAGATGATCTTGTGTCCTAATTATATGAAGGTAATTTGGGAAGGGTGTATAAGGAAATAAAGTGTAAACTATTTCTTCACTAGATAAAAATTTTGGAATCGCCACAAATAAGTATCATGCTTTTGAACACTCGTACTACATGTGAAAGGCGACCTTCCATGCTCCCTTGATGGACATCATTGGTGGTTATAAATAAAATATTAAAAATCTATTGTATCGCAAAATGAAATTCATTTTGGAAGGGTAACCTGTATTTATGACTCTTTGATAAGCCTCTAACAATTTTATGCGTCGATTAACTCAAAGCTGGAATACTTTCGCATTTAGTTCAGATGAAATAAATTGGATATTTGGACATAAAAAGTTTTTTTTCAATAACTAGGAATGAATTTACGGAAATTCGGAATTTCTCACATGCATACAGCTGAAATGGCTCTTCAAAAAATCTGTGGGATCGGATTTATTAAGAGTCCTGAAGTTGAATAAGGATCATCGAAAAAAAGATTCAATATGATATTTTTTAATTTTATTTCCACTTTTGCCTTAATAATAACTTTTGAGGTGTTTAATAATCAAATCTCCATTTGTAACCTAACAAATCTTGAGGAGAGTGTTAAAAAAGGGTCACGTAATTTCTCTAGCCGCATAAATTTTGAGTATTATAAAAATAAAAAACATAAAACCAAATACAAATAGTATGATATTGTCACTTTTTAAATATCTTTTGTCACCATATTTTTATTCTAATTTTCTACCATATTTTGCATGAGTAAATAGAAAGTATTTAACTTAATTTCAGTTATATAGTTTCTATTAAAATCTTATAAAATCGATAACAGTAAGAATTAGATTCTGTTAAAGTACAAAAGACCGTAAGACGTAACGGCCACGCAAGCTAAAACTTAAATGAGTCATGGTTTTTTATAACGAATGAACGGAAAATTATTTGTTAAAGACGTTTGCGCAGGCGGCAGATAGAAATAATAACTGCACATGATGTTATGTGATTTACCTCATATTTTCTGAGAATTTTATATATACTCTTGGTGTAAAAAAAAGTTTTAAGGTTTAAGTTGACTCAGATTACCTCACTCACAAGACGAATTTATCAAATTATCGTAAAAAAGAGCCTCTAAATTTATACTGACTATCAGCCACACAACTCTTTCAGCCATTTCGTTTCCCCATTATTTTGCCTACGTCTTCCAGGAAAGATGACCACATCTACTTATATTTTTTTCGGCCTGCCCTTTTGCTCTCTCTCCCTCTCTTTCTGCCCGCTTCCTTCGCCGCCATTTCCTCACCCCCACCCCTTCTCGTGGCGTTTCTTTTTTCCTCAACGCCGAAACCTCCTCACCCTTCATCCTCCCTCCTGCCCGAGCTCGTGTTAAGGTCCTTTACCGCACCATTCAGACGTAAACTCGGCAAGGCCTGGTCCATTATCCCTCTGGACGAGTGAGTTTAGGCTCTCCCATATCCCCACTCCCCTTCCTGTTCTCCTCTGAGGAGGCTGAGTTGATTTAAAGGAGGGCCTCGGTTCATTTACGTGCCGCATCAGTTAAAAAAAGGAGCAGAAATTTCTATTTCGGTGGCATACACGTGATAGTGGAGTCCAGTCTACTCCTGGAATTAAGTACCAATTAATTCAGCGTGAACATCTCTCTGGGATATCATTTCGTTATTATGCTAATCTAAACTTCATCTCTTTTTTTCCGGATTTTGCTAAGTATCCCTCTGTATTCGGGGATTTAAAAATAAATAAATACATTCATTTCCTGAAATTTTCATTTTACAGGGAACTAGTAAATAGCTTCTTCTTCCCACTAGCGTAATAAGATGTAAGCGATGTAAGGAGCAGGACATAAATAATTGTTTTTCAATGTTTCAGAAAATATAGTTTTGGACATTACTCATATCGATCCCATTTTCAAAACCTAGGGTTAACTCTATTTTTTTTATAAATACAATTGATTTTCAAGAGCCTAAATGATTATAGTTTACAATGACGACTTTAATGATGTTTGATTATTATTTCAAATATCAGTAACTAGACAATTATGTGATCAGCTACGGTAAATGATAAATTAAACTTTATGAGTGGATATCACCGGATGTTAACGTAATATCTCTATAAAATCATTTATCATTTACACACATCTCTTGTCATTTATAATACTCATCTCTGCTTACGGAAGCTCAGTTGTAAGTGCCATTTTATTGCGTCCTTCGAATGTTTCTATCTTTGGTCATATATCTTTGCAATGTTTTAAATGGGTGGACCGACTCAAATGCTGAAATCGGGGAAGCAACTGCCGAAGTGTACACATTCTTATTTTAGCTCGGCGCAACCAAGCATTGTTCAAAAAATCAAAGCGGTAGGGCGTGCGTAAACGGCAAAGCCTGCACGCGAAGAAAAAGTCGGGAAAAAACAAGGGAGTAAAATTGATCGATAAACGCCAACGTTCAGAATTTAAGAGTTTTGATTTTGTTACGCTCAGTCCACCTAACTGAAGGGAAAGGTGAAGATAACTAATCTCTTTTTACATAATCTAAATGGCTATCGTATCACCTACGGTATTATATCAACTAGTAAATGATTAGACGTTCTTTCCTTGAAAAATATAATTGACTCTCTGTATTTGAATCAATGAAGTACTAACA
This sequence comes from Rhinocypha anisoptera, assembly GCA_011762765.2. Taxonomy (NCBI): domain Eukaryota; kingdom Metazoa; phylum Arthropoda; class Insecta; order Odonata; family Chlorocyphidae; genus Rhinocypha; species Rhinocypha anisoptera. The sequence continues at coordinate 8,181 of WURS02211495.1, read as the reverse complement.
TTGTGGGGTAAAAGCGTGACGTTGTTTTCACAAAATGAAGATCTATCCGAGATTTTTTATTGGAAAAGAGGTTTTATTAAAAGATTATCTGATTTTGAGAAGGAAATATTAAATTTAAAAAAATAATGTTTTCAAGCTCTCAACACATGTAACCCATATCATGTTGAGTATACAACCTGGTCTGGTGGCCTACATGTTAGGATTGACACAATTGGTTCTTATCCTTTTCAATGCTCCCTACACCCCTTTGATTCTCAAAATGTATTCTCTTACTATCCCTCATTGTCATTCACTACGGAGATGGAAAATGTGTTCTCCTTCATATATTGATGTAATTTCTCTAATAGGAATGCAGAATTCGAATTATTGAAAATAACACAAAAACTACACAATTAATTTTTATTTGTTGATTGCTTCAGCTCTATAATAAAATAAACCTTGATGTCGTACCGTATCTATTCCACTGAAGAAAATTCCGAACCCCCAGGTGTAAATTTACCCCTGGTTAAGAATCTCTGCATTAAGGGTTCTTTTTTTATGATAGTGTGCCCTTTTTTATGAAAACCGTAACAGTATTCAACCTGAAGGTTGGCGTGTTAAGTGAGGGTATAGCTCACCTAGTACTAAGCCCGCCCACGGCGTGTGTGGAAATTCACACATCAGGGTAGAGGGGCCAGTTCTTTTCCCTGTGCCGCCTGTGGTTTCTCACGAAGATGTAGTACCCGAAAAATCACTCAGATTAAATTTAGCTGGAGCTGTCCGGAGTCGTCACCGGGTCTCAAACCCCGGTCCCCCCGTCAGTAGCCAAGCACTCTACCCACTGGGCTACCACGACCTCTTTTTTTGTGAAATAACAAAATAATTTTGATCCGCGTGCCAGTCATAGCGTGAATGGAGACAATGATTAATACCTTTCGCGGCACCATAGTTCCACGTTTCGATAAGTCCTACATTCGTGGCAATTTGGACATACTTGCCATAAGTTCAAGACTCCTGGTATAGGGATTTGTCATATACAAGTTCTGTTCAAAATGTATCGCGAATTTTTCTTTTTTTTTCTTCGATTGCAGGGGCATGGTGCGCCATGAGTTCTTGCCACACGGTGTTACAGTCAATAAGGAATATTACCTGCAAGTTATGCGAAAGTTGCGCGAAACATTCCGCCAGAAACGCCCGGATTTGTGGAAGAACAAAAATTGGCTTTTGCACCATGATAACGCCCCTGCGCACACATCGTTTCTTGTGCGCGAATTTTTGGCCAAAAACAACACTGTAATGATGCCGCAGCCACCGTATTCCCCAGACCAGGCCCCCTGTGACTTTTTTCCTGTTCCCAAAACTGAAGAGGCCCATGAAAGGACGACGCTACGCCACTATTGAAGCGATAAAGACGACATCGAAGGAGGAGCTGAACAAGATCACAAAAAAATGTTTTTTAAAAGTGCTTCGAGGATAGAGAAAAACGTTGGCATAAAAATTATATCCGAGGGGAATTACTTTGAAGGGGGCAAAATAGATATTGATGAATACATATATAATTTTTGAAAAAACACAAAATTTGCGATACTTTTTGAACAGACCTTGTATGTATGAATTGATCTCAAGTGTAATTTGCATAAAGACCTTGGGTCTCATACTTATGAACGAAAACGTTTTGCGGTTAGCTTGAAAAATTCAACCTTAAGCCTGTTGAAAAAAATTCACGATTTTTTTGACTTGACTCTTCGGCAAATATTTTTTATGATATCCTTAAACCAAATTCACATCCACATAAGTTCAATTCTGTTAAATGCCAATTTTTTTCCTACTTTATGATTTACTACTTTTTACTACTTTATGATTGTAAAATCATAAAGTAAGACACGTCATACGTATTTTGGTGAAAAATTATTAATGATCTTGGGGGCACATTTAAAATACATGATTCTCACATTGTTAAATAGTATAGACTCGTATTATCAACAGCCGCCGTGACGTTATCTCTTTTGGATATGTGTATTCTTTGGAGTTTACACTTCAGGATAATCCCCACGAATCGAGACTTCCAGCTGGTTGGCTGTAAGGCGGAACAGGATTTTTGGAAGACTGGTGTATGTATCTCTGTCAAACGTGTATTACATTGAAATCCATTCATTGAAGACATAATATTTTTTGATGATTGATTATATTTGTGATCTACGGATGATCATAAAATTGTTTTCTAACATTCACTGAATATATTGCAAATTAATTATATAGAGGCGGCTTTTGAATTTCAAATAATAACCATTGCAAAATCAAAATGTTAATATTCTTCTTATTTGTGAATATTTTAAGCCATTTAAAATTAGTTTTGTGTTATTATGTTGTGGCACATATAAAATAAAGAACTTCAGTAATGAACCCTTATGGTATATGATTCTTCACTAAGAAATGTTGTAAGCGGTTTTAATACATTTTTAAGGAAAATAAATTTTCACTTCAATTATATATATGCCAATTAATGATTTGAAACTCATTCCGAGGTCTAATAGGGATTTGAATAACGATTGAAATTATTTTTAAAATGTACATTTCCTTTGGTTATGAGTGATCATAACCAACGGAAATGTACATTTTAAGACTACTTACAAAAATTGGTGATTTTGCAACGCGGGTAATTATCCCCGTAAGTCTTTACGGATTAATTAATAAAGCAATGTTTTTCTCTGGTGGTGCTTCTGTAACTAATTTAGATTTCTAATTAAGTGTTTGCTTTTAATTAGGAAATGTTCACAAAGTGTTTTCATTGCATTACCAAGGTCTAGGCGAAGGTATATTCAAGGTATTTTTAATTCATACAACCAGGTATTCCTGCTTGGATTTAATTTATAAAGGTCATTTGATGATTTTATCTAAAAGAGGTTCTCAGTAGGTGTGACCTCAGAACAGCTCAATAGGGTTTTCAGTCAATCCCATGAGGTGGCCAACTACTGGGTTTACAGTATGAGATCTATCACCTTGATTAACAATGATTACGGTTATTTGTCTACTACCTATTTCATAATACGAGTATGTTTACTGAATCCCTTACTTAGTAATTGCGATTAATGTTTGCCCATGAAACTTATGGCAACTAGGAATAAATGTTTCCCGTTTGTACTTTCAAGTTTATGATGAAATAATTGATTGATTTACGATGGAACAAATCATTTATCTTAGTTCAATGTAACTATCTCATAGTATAGTGCACTTCAAAATGTATTTTATGTGGCTGAATTTTTTGTAGTTCTATCTTCATTTAGCTCCGAATATGGTGGAAAATTAACCTTTGATTGTGAAAGCAAGTTCTGATGTTAGTAAAATCTTTGGAAACAGGTATTTTGGTAGAGGACATGGAGTAGACACGGAGTTTGATACAGTGAGCTTTGGCACCTTCGTGACAAAATGGATGGCGCTTGATATAAACCTTCTATCGAAAGGGAAAAGGGATTAAACTGTAGGAAATGTTTCATCAAGCTACAACGGAATTTTATAATTAAAACCAGCTCTAGATTGTGAGGAACGAAATAAAATTAGCGGTGTTTCATTTAATTCTTAAATTCCATTGATGATTAATATGGACGATTAACTTGTGATTTCATTAATTTATAGGCAGTTAGTTTTTGTGATTATTCTGCGAGATCTTTATTTTCCTAAATGTATTGTGAATCTTAAAAATCTTGGAAGTCGTCTCTCAGGTGTTGTCGACGGGAGGATGTGGTTCTGACAGGAGGATCGGTCATAGTGTGCTGACCCATTCCTATCTATTCACACTGGAGAAAGAACCTCCTATGTGTTTGGAATGCAATTCTCGCTTAACAATAAGGCACCTCCTGGTAGAGTGCACCAAATATCAAAACTTACGAGCCCAATATAACATCTCTGGGGACCTTAGCAGTATTTTGGGGGAACGACAGAGGTATTGTCGATAAGCTATTTTTATTTCTTAAAGAGGGAAAAATGTTTTCACGACTTTGATCTAGTATCGAATTTCAAATTTATGACAAAGTAAGGTATTTTTAATAGAGGAGTTTTTAATGGAAGTCAAGTTTTCATAATTGGATGTAGAAAGTTTTGTATGGAAATTGAGTTCTTATTTTAATGGTGGAATGGCTTTAGTAGCCCAATGCTTTGTCGAGGTGCGTGGTGATCATAGTTTTCGGGGCACCTCAATAATCTGTGAATGCTATTTTTATGTAAATTTATCTTTTTTTAATGTTTTAGAGGTGCAAAATGACCTTTGCCGTCGGCGCACCCTAAAACGCAACACTACTGCTAAGTATTAAAAAGGAAATCAATTTCTAAAGTCATTTTGTGCAGTGTTCATAGGACATTTGATGAAGTTGGCCTTGGACGCATTGGAAACCATGCATTTTCCCAGAAGAGGAACCTCAACATAGCTGCGAGCAAAGTACTCCTTTGGATTAAGCGATGACGCACCCTAGTGAGGTGCTCGAGGTTTTTTTTGGGACGAATCTTTATTGAAGAAGCGGGAGAATCGTATACAACCACGACCTTAAAAAAATACGGAATACTCTCATTCCTTCCCACAGAGAAATCCAAGGGATTTCGCTACCCAAGCAACGTAGCGGGAATATGGGAACTCGTTTCCCACTCACTGCGTAAACATTGGGAAACGGCCCAGCAAGCTGGCTAAGATAAAAGCCACTCCACCAACAGAAAAAAACAGTCCTTACTCTCCCTTCACAGAGGAGATAGAACGAAACACCGCGCTCCTGAGTAAAAGTTTGCTCTGGCCATAGCGAAAGCTCCTAACTCTGACATTGCCAGATTGTTTCATGCACACATTACGCTCTCTAGCCCTTGAAGGGTCCTTGGAAATTAATGAAATCTAAATAGTGATGCTGGAAAAATGTCATTCCAAATTTTAGTTCATAAGATTAATTAATTTAATTAAAGTCGAGCTCATAGTTTGATCATCGTTGGAGGGTGTGAGTAAGCGCCCTAAAAAATCGCTCACTGGAAGTAATCTTAAACGCAGATATGACGAGTTAAAGCTCCGATTCCGTCTTGTTATCACCATTGTACTTCCTACACAGTAAGAACTTTGGTTACGATATAAAATTATCAGGAATAATCCAATCAAAATATGCATTAGTACACTAAAATCAATTTCAAGGAAAGTAAATATACACATATATAAATATGTAAAATTACACAAATTTTTGTAGTAAAAATATAGTAATGTAAAAGTTGTCTACTCTGTCATTATGACGTGAAATTTAATCAACCTTCGCAGCAAAAGTTTAATGAATTTTAGATTTGTATTAGACCTAATTTTTTCAGCTTCTAGGTTTTTTTCCCTATTTTTCCAATTTAATGTCTTTAGGATTATAGAGAGCACAATTCTACTTTATCCCTGAATTCTGTAGTCCTTAGGTATTTGTTAATATTCCTCATACTTTTGCAATTTCCAGGGAATTTAAATTTTCGTGGTGCCAAATTGAAACTGAAATATAAAGCCTTGTATTTTCAGCACGAAAAAATTGAATATCGAGTTTTTATTGATAATGAATACCTGTTTAAAAATATAACCAAGGAGTCATTATTTATGCATTTTAGAAACTCAAATTTTAATTTTAAGCACTATTTTTCTAATTATAAACATTTATGTTAATATGCTTAGGTTTTAAAAATGTACAACAAAATCAGACAAAAATGGTACTCTCATGTAGACTTTTAGGCAATTAATTTGAAAGGGAGACATAATAGTCGTATCTCTGCTGTATTTGAAGATATTTTCTAATTTTCACATTGTCCCGTAATCTTTTATTTCATCACCCTTTTTCCTGGAGACTTTCCCTTACTACAAGGCAAAATCCCTTCTGTAAGTTTACTTTGATTGTATAATCAGATTGATTTTTTTACCTTTTGCATCAGACCCGTAAGCCTATAAAGAAAAATACAACTACGTATTTGCTAAAACATTATCCTTGTGACTAATCAGTGATGGTAATTGAAAGAACCAATATTTGTGACAGGTATTACGTTAAGGAAAGTGATGATAAAAAGTCTCCTTCTTGCTTGACAAAACTGAAGGCTTAATTTCCATTGACGTGTAAAAATCTGCAAAGAATTTTGTTATGCCGTAATAGTCGTACAGATAATTGACGAATAAAGTAAACTTTAATAGCAAATAATAATGAGGCTAAATCTCATAAGTTAAAGTTTATTTTAATTAAAAATTTTAATATTGGTAGAGATAAAGGAAAGTAGTCAATTATTGAGTGGATTAATTTACTTTGGCTATAGAAGTACTATGGAGACAATTTTTTTTAATGTCTTGGAAATTTTTTCTGAGATTTTTCGAAAAATCAATTCGACTTGTCAATATTTTTAGAAAAAAAAAAGAAAAGTTAGATTTTGATCAAATATATTAGTTCTTAATGCATTTCTAACATAAAGGTTGACTGTACGATAAAAATAAACATTAACGAAATATGTTTCTCAATTAAGTTATGACCTTTTGTTTACTTATTCCGGATACTTGCAGGTTAGGTTTTAAAAATGAATGTTTAGCTGAGCACGATTAATTCAAGCTTCCCAAACGTAATTAAATTGTTTAATAGTTGTTCTTTATCTGAGATAAAGGAAGAAGTTCCTTCTAATATTGAACTCGAAAAGATTACTCATAGTGATGAACCCATTACTCATAGTATGTTGCATATTGAGTACTCTGATTAAATGCTAATGTGAAATATTACTCTAAGCGTTCCAAAAATCCCTTTTTTATTTTTACCTTTGTCTTTCATTGTCTTCGTTATTTCTGGCAGCACATTTTTCATTTTTATTTATTACGGAACAAGCTTATTTTTTTATGGCAAGATTGTAATTTTAGAAGCGTCAACTTGGAAGTTTTGCACTCGTTCTTACGAACCACTGCCTCGAACTTTCTAAGAGTGGGGATAAATGGAGTCCTCAAAGGGTTTATTAACACAAAATAGAAATAAGTCAGAATTTTGTTCTTAAAGGGGGAATAGGGCCTAAAAGAAAAGCATTCCGGATGTCTCTTTGTGTCTGAATCCCGTTCCTTTTGAGTAAGATACCATACCGAGGCTGATTCGCCCCCGTATTCGAGGCGGTGACACGAATAAAGGAAAAAAGAAGATGAGAAAATATAGGAATGTTTTTTGTTCGCAGAGGTCAATAAAATGGTGCATGGAAGAAACGCCAATATTTTCCTCACTCAAGTGTTGCTCTTAGATCCAAGTACACATGGCTTTCGTGGTAAGAACCATATCTTCAAGGAAAAATAAGTTTTTATCTTTACTCTTCAATCATATCTCCAAATTACCCAATAAATTTCCTTAAGGAATGTATGTAATAACCTACATTTTCGTATTATTGTTCCTCGTTCAAACTGCGTAGTGTGTCACAATATTTCAAGAAGCACTGATAAATACCTACTGCTGGCGCAGAGAAAAAGTTCTTAGATAATTGAGTAAATATATCATATTTGGTCGTAAAGTATCAACACGCATCAAATTTATTGAATATGCGATTGAATTAAATTTATTGAAGTAATTCGTCATCGATACGCGGTTAATACTCCCGAAATTCGTCTTCCATACGACTGTCAATAATTGTGATTCGGGTTACGTTTCGTTTTTTTGTTTTGGATCTCATTATTTATTTCAGATAGCTCTGCATCTGGTAACCAACATCAGATTTCCTCAGGATGGAAAGTTCCTGGGGCACCTTGATTTTGATCTTTAATTCGTTTCATCACCATATTATGAATTATTAAGATAGTCTTCTTTCAATTTGTGTCACAGGTGTATGGTATCACGAAAGCGTTATGAGAAATCCTTACCGTTGGGTGAGGATTTTGAAGAGGAAATCATGTCCACGGTTCTATCAAACCTATGATTTTTCCTCGTTGCTCCGCTCTCGCTTGATTCAACTTCCAGTCGAAACGTTCTATGCTCACCCTGAATTTTAAAAACGTGTCGGCGACGATACCATAAAAAAACAAATCGACGGAGAATCTATGTCTCCATCTGGTGCCGGGAATCATCACTCTCCAGGTGGTTTTGGTATATATCTCTCTCTCAACCCTGTGTGTGGACGTGGGAGGACTGACCGTAGGAGACCGTAATCTAGTTGTCTGCCGGGTAAACGTCGTGATAAAAACTGTAGAAACCATCAACGTCGTCCCAT
>WURS02211061.1:0-20169 GCA_011762765.2 Rhinocypha anisoptera | reverse complement strand
GGGGGGGGAGGGGGGGGGGCGGGGGGGGGGGGGGGGGGGGGGGAGGGAGGGGTCAAGCCCCTTTTTTTTCTCGACAGAGCAGAATCCATGCGGTCGTTCATGCGAATGCCATCGATTTGACGGCTAAGAGTACCAAATTTTGAAGAAAAGTTTATTTTACTGTTTTGATCGGCCAGCTTTAGTTTCTACTTGGGCTACTTGTGATTCGAAACGCTCCTTCCGTATGGGCGTCCGTTCAAAATACTCTTTATCTCCACTTTAGTATGTCCATTCGTCTCAAATGGCGGTCACTGACATAAAAACGTACATCATCTCTTGATGAACAAAGTCGGAGAAAAAACACATCGATTCGTAAAAGAAGTTGAGATTTCTCATTGCTGTAATTGGTTTCACGTCTACTTCTCGTCAAATCATAGCTGAGGGAAAATCTTTTCTCGTTTTAATTCGTTGTATTTCCATGTTCTTCGCCATATTTTGTGTTCTTCATTTGATTTCCTACTATCCCTTTCCATTTTTTATTTTTATCTACCGCATTCTTTGACTTTCCTTTTTATCATCATCCTTAAAGTCGCGTCGGATAGCGAGAATTCATGTTGTGTTTACTCCTCCCCTTTTCTTTTGACACTGTTTTCCTTTTGCAACCTGCTTCCCTCCTCAGCTGAGCCAAGTAACATTATATCTTCAGGGATTGTGAATGGGGCCGTTCTTCTCCACGACCTTAAAAAACTTTCGTTCCTTTGCGGATAAAATTTCCGTAAATCGTTTTTATACATTTGAATTTGGTTCAATTGTAGCATTGATCTCCGAAACAACGACAGTAATGTATTCGTCGATTCATAATGCTGTAACTTTCTCAAAGGTATTAATAAAAGTATTAATGACTGAATAAATGGCGGAAACGATAGTGGAACGTCCATCAAGACGTATTGTGCGTGTGTGAAGAAGGATGATGGTTGGCCCCAAGGTTTCGGGAAGGGAAAACAAATATAATTTTTTTTCATGGAATGATTCATGAGCAAGTGTTAGAGGGAATAGGTATAAGAAGTAAAACAGGAGGAAAGAAAAATTGGATAAATAATTGCGTTACGTAGATCTGTTATTGAACGCCATGTTCCAACGTAGGAATTTAAAGGAGGCTGGACGGGAAAGGTAAGAACTAAACCTTTTATCAAGCAGAAGAAATTTCACATGCGCAGGAGTAAATGAAAAAGTTTACTACTACGCAAACTTTTCAATTTTTATCGTGATAACCATTTCCAGAGCAAACAAAAACAATTGCACTTCAATGAAAAAAGTCGACTCATGGTTGTCTTTAAGTTTTGTATTAATTACCCCTGGGTAAAAGTATTAAACGAAAATATGTTTTCCGTGTTATGAGCAAAAAATATTTATTCTGGCGTATTCAACTGGTATTTTCTGGTAAACTCAATTTTCCAATGTGGTTGTAACGAATTTTTTCCAGAAAAGTGCTTCATCCTATTAAAGACAACAAAGTTTTATTTTCAGAAACTGTACCTCTACCCAGTAAATTTCCTCAATTAATTATCGTATGTAAATGATAATTTTTTTTATTTTGCAGAACTATTTCATGCCTCAATTTTGCTTAGAAATTAAATAATTGGCAATTTGTTCTCGTCGGTAGAATATTATCCTAGGAGTAAAAAGACTGGGAGATCTCTATTTTTGGGTTGCCACGTGTAAATTTAGAGACGAAAGATCTCAGCTGCAAATATGAATACTGACTCTTGAATTCTTTTTTAACTAATAGCAGACCATTATTGGTCTTTTCATAATTTCCATTTTATTGGTTCCAAATCATAATTCTGAGCATATGTTATCTGAAAACTGACAAACTTAGTTCAAGGGAGATTTATTTATCCTGGATAGTATCTAACGCTTCTTTCTTTCATTTACAGGTAATTTGCAATTTATCCAGATTTGACTGGCCGTTTGGCTTGGAGTGATTTCTTTACCGGCTTCAGAGAAAGTGAATTGTTGGCTCGCGTTCAGGTATTTGGATAACCTAACGTCTTTAGAAAGATCATTATTGATTTTCAACTGATGCAGCCATTTTTACGAGTATTTACCTCGCACACAATTATTTTTCATGCTAAAATATTGTTAGGTATTTTAATATTTTGAATGTTCATATAAATTCAATCCTCCAAATAAGTTCTTCAGCTATTAGATATCTTCGATTTTTTCAAAGTGTTATTTGCTCTCTGCTCGCTTGATATACAAATTGTTATTCTTTTTCTTATCAAAGTCACTAAGGCAGAGCTCTAAAAAAAGGAAAGTTCCAATCAATCAACGTAACCAAAACTTCCTTCACTTGCTGAAAAATCCAGTATCTTGTAAACGATGTCTTTTTTGTTCTAGAAGAAATTGGGAGACAGAATTTATATTATAATTATTATTTTATGAAATACTAAATACAACGCAAATTTGCAACGATTAATCATTAATTAATGTATTTAGAATCTTTTGATTTAAATTTCCTTTATGTTCAGTCTCGTCAGTAAATCTCGTTAGGGAGATTTGCGTCAAGTATTAGTCTTAAGTACTTTGAACATAAAAGTTTTTGATTTAGTATTTGGAGTTCCTTTTACCTCTGCCTTAACAAATTGTTACTTGACGTCAAACTCCAGAGAATACATTGCTTTAAAAAAATACGATGACATCCGTAGCATTATTAAGAAAAAATATTGAATGAAACTTGTAATCAAAATGACTGTCCCGTTATGAGAATTTAACGCTTCCTATGCTTTCAGGTGTTTACTCATACCCAAAATTACATTATTCAATACTTGAAATGTTAATTTTTTTTACTCCTAAGTGAATATGATTTGAATTTATACTTTTTAATACTCATTAAGGATGTCACATGGTTTTTTTGTGTAAAAGTTAGACTTTGGAAAATATACACAATATATACAAAGCATTATAAGATATAGGGCTTGGTAGCCCAATGGTTATGGGTTTGGCTGCCGAACGGGGGACTCAGGTACTAGGCCCGGTGACGCATCTGGAGACCTCCAGCTAAACCGAAGCTGAATTATTTTCTGGGCACGAGATCTCCGTCGGGAAGTGCAGTCGGCACAGGAAAAAGAACTTGCCCCTCTACTCTGAATGTGTGAATTTCTCCACCCCTAAGTACTAAACTAGGTGAGCTCACCCCTCATTTATCAAACCGACCTTAGGATTAAACACTGTGGTTTATATTACAACTGCAAGACAGGAGAAGTGGATTCAGAGTAAATGCAATGATGACGGCCTTAAAAGTAGGCTAAACGTCATCGAAATCGAAACGGAGGAAGGTTTAGCTGTTAAATTTTAGATATTACGGAAGGAATAATGAATTGGAAAGGAAATACAGGCTATCCTGCTTACGCCGATGAATACAATTCTGCGATATTTTACATTAGTTCTTGAGAGTCCAACTCGAATGTATTTCTAAACGACACATGCACGGTATCAACATATTGATTGAAAATTGTCATGAAATTTTTCCTCATTCTCGAATGTAATGGAAAGGTAGGGGGGAGGGGTACTTCGCGTTTAGAAACAATATTCCCAAACCTCAGCCTCTTACCCGTTTCTCTGGACCTCTGGGGAATTCCTCAACCGTGTAAACTTGTCCACCTCCATCCCTGGGGTTCATGGAGGGCGCTAAATGCGTGGGATCTTGTCCGAGCACGCGGGAAGTGAAGGATTGATCCTTGGAAGGGGAGGAGGAGGTGGGAAAGATGCTCCCGGGCTCGCGAATTACCCCCTCCATCACTATTCCCCACTCCCATCAGCCACCGCGCGCCGTGTCGTAATAAACGCCCCAAAACTCCTTAAGGGCCATAGGGCTAGAGGTGTGTGTATGTGTGGGAGGAATAAAAACGCAAGGAGTTCGGAAAGTGTAGGAATTCAGAACTAAAGTTTAAAGATGGGCGTATGAATTTTTCAACAAAAAAGAAGCGGGTCCAGGGTGGGTGGGTTACGGTTAGATTTGCGTATTTCTTTTTTAAATGAGAATGTTTCTGGGGGGCAGGAGAGGGAGAGGAATAAGGGACCAGGGAGATGTACGTTTGGACAAGACGTGGAGGGAGCGGAGTGCGGGAGGGAGGAGGGGTAGAGGATGGCATTGGACAGGGGCACGGGGAATGGAGACTGTGGAGGGAGGGAGAGGAAGGAGAGAGAGAGAGAGAGAGAAAGAGTTGGTCCAGGGAAGATTTAGGGAGTGGAAGGGAGATTAAGGAAGAAGAACAGCTTCTATGGGAGATTATGAGGCGGACGGCGGAGGAAACGGGTGGGAAGGGGGGCGACGGGAAAAAATAAAGAAAGAAGGCTCTCCCGAGGGTAGTTGGAGAGGAACACATTTAGTTCTTCTGATCGTAGTCAAGCCGTTGTGTGCCGTCCTTTCCCCGAGCAAACTGTTGTGGCACTTCTCCGGTGAAATGGTGTATATTTACTATTCCTACGCTAACAGTATTCGACGATAAATTAACTTTTCGATTTCATTAGCTGATTGGCCGGTCTCGGTGGCGGCGGGGTAATGTACTCGCCTGGCAATCTGGAGGTCGAGGGTTCGAGTCCCATCGACGGATTCGTAAGGTAGATTTCAAGTCTCCACCTCGGGCATGAATGTATTTTTTTCGTCCCTGCTTTAAAATATTATAAAGTGCCACCGAGATTTGCCTAGTGCTGAGTGTGGGGAATTGAACAATAAAAAAATAAAACAAAAAATAGTATCCAGAGAGGAAACCGTTACAAAATATTTTTGCTGTAGTTGTAGGATATTATCTATCTATTCAAAAATGCTACGCCATTTACACATTTCCTTCTTTCCCACATGAATCACCGTTTTAAAAGCATTAGGATGGGAAATATGATGAAGAACCTTAGATGAAATTGTATTTATCGTGTGCGGAAATCCTAAAATTCATCCTCATTTCTCCGATTGGTATTAAATATTCGTAATAAGGTCTTGGTTCATGCCACCTCATGCAGGAGCAATATTTTAATTTTTTTATTATTCAATAGCCCGCTCACACCACGAAGATAACGGCGGTAGCAAAATATAACAATCTATAACGAGCACATGGTTCCATCCACTAGTGAAGGATGAAAAATCCACTTAGCCGGAATTCAAATCCGACATCTCCGAATGGGTTGATGAGGATGTTACCCCGTCGCCACCAAGACCGGTTGGCCATTCTATTCCATACCTGATTCGTTTTCACCACTAAAATACTTTATTTTGCTTAAGCAATCCTTGTGAGATTCATCTATCTGAACAATTAAATAACTTTATTTTTTATCTTAGCTAATATAGATACTTTCTACAATCTGCACGGCGACATGCAACCGTGTGTATGTAACCCTTCCCGTATCCAAAACTAACAACGAATACTTATCGCGGCATTCGTGTTGATAGGGCGTGTCAACGAAGGCGGTGACTTAGCACCTATACCTTGGCCTCGATAATCTAAGTTAAAATAAACTGGACGAAAACTGCGCCCATGCCAGAGACGAAATTCCAACCAACGGCCCCTGAGTTAGTCAGCTATCGCCCTACCAGGTTAACTGGCTCGGCTGTCAAATGATTCCCACTCTTTTCGTTCACGGAGTAATTTTTCCAACCGAGGATAGAAACTATGTGTAGACAAATAGTCAATCATTTATTGTAAATTTTTTAAGCTAAGAGAAACAATAGATTTATCACCTAGTGAGTTTAACAAACTGAAAAAAACTCCCTCGATCGTCCGTTGCTTTTTCTTTCCTAAATGTTGTTTTTGAGGTCTCGAATTTGGCGGCTCTCAAACCGAAATTACTCGTGTTAAGCCTCGAATGTCTAAGTTATTCGAAGTCTAAACTCTGAAATTATTTTGTAATGAGGGTCCTTCATAGCCTTTAACACCGTTTCGGCGGCGTCAAAAGAAAAAAAAAACCGAAATGCATCGATTACGCCTCTTATCCTCGTTTTAAGGGAGTTTCGCAGGTCCAAACTTCGTACGCCAACCCAATTCGCTCACCATGTTTACTGTTAAGCCTTTGGTGGGATGGCTCGTTGCTCAGGTGATGCTATCAACCTTGTAAGCCCTAGGGCTCCCTTTCAGGTATGCCTCTGGGCTCTCCCATGGGGTTTTTCACTACTAAACTACATTTAGGTCAGTTTTTTGCAGTATTACATGAGTTTCGGAGGTCAGATATGTGGAGGATACTCAAAATCCGGAGAATTGGCATTAATATGTATCACGAAGCATACTTGTTACGGTTATAAGTTAATGAGGACCATTTTTTTTGTGAAAAATTGTCACTGCTTCCTTAATTACTTTTTAATATTCATGGCCATAAATAGTCTAACAAGAAGGTAATGTAAAAGTAAAAGGTATTTCCACAATTTTTATTTCATGGGGTACTAAGTGTTCCAAAAGTAACAGGCAGATCTCTGAAGTCCCCCTCTCTCATACGCGTCGTATATGGGGTCCATAACTCTTTAAAGCGGGAGAATTTGAAGTGTTCGAATAAGCTTCTAGGGCATTAGCATAATTTCCACATTCATTTACTCTTCTTTGAATAAATTGTCATCACCAACAAATTTTCCCTTTAGGCATACATTTCACGTAAGTTATACAAGTATGACTTTCATTTTATTTCAAATAATATTTTAGGCATGTATATTTTCAAACGTTATCTCCTGTTATGTTTTTTGTGTATCACATTAATGTTCTACGGAATGCTAATTCCATTATCTTATATTCCACATGCATTAATATATTCATTTTCTTAATGAAAAACATTCAAATCACCATATCATGTTTTTTTGGAAGACATTGATAATCCAAAAAGGCCTGACAACATGGGAATCAAATTGTCTATAGATTTTCTGATACATTAGTCAATATAATTGTGTGCACATTTAATCAAATTAGCATAGTGTTTATGCGATAGTAAAAAAGCGTAATTTTGAGAAAAAAACTTGTTCTATCTTTAATAGTGGGTAATCATTTTTCTTATAATTGAAGAAGTTTTATCAAATAGAAAGTTTTTCTAGGGAACGTAATATGATAGGCATTTTCCGCATTATGATCTTATTAAACCTGCGTTAATGTACTTTATGATGCTGCACGTCATATTTCGTGTAACCATGCGCGTCTTTTTGCATGCTTTTCTTTAACTCAAAAGGCTTCAAGTCTTCAATGTCCTCAGAAACTTGCTGCCTTTATTTAACTCATTTCTCGACGTACGATGGTGAATTTATGCACAGCGACTTGTGTCAAGAGATATGTTAGCCGAAAGCTTCCGTGAAAAATGTGTCCCTTTTTCTGGATACCGTGCTTTTCGTGTATTATTTGCGCCATCTGAGACCATAATTATATTTGAATAAATAAATAGAAATAAATAAATATATATATAATATGTGTATAAAATAATACTTAAGGGAAAAGAGTATCTGAATTTGGAAAAAATTCGGGAAATGAGCTTTTTTATTATTATAATAATTTAATGATTTCCAGGGGGAATGCGTGTTTATAAAATAATAGTTTTGAATACATTTATTTAATTCAAAATTTGGACACCTCATGAGTAAATATTATGTTTTCAGTCCTCACCTCGTGGAAGTAGCTAAAAGACATTACAAAGGAAGAAGTTCCCTTGTAAATTAAATCGACAGCTTCATTATATGTTTAACATGCGTGCATGAGGTTAGTTGTCCATATTCATGACGCATCCCAATGCTTTGCTCGATTTCAGAATTCTACTCCACATTCTTGTGCCGTCGTATTCAATTATCACCGCCGATAAAATGTTTTCCCCTTTTGCAAAACGCATTTCTCCATTGCTCCGGCCACTCCATCTTTTCTTCCTCACAACATTTAATCTTCATCTCGCTCCACTGGCTGGCTGCGTCCCACTCCAACTGCCTCTGATATTTAACTCCAGAGGCCAAAGCACAAGGAGGGGTTTGTAGCCTTCTTGCCGGGGGAGGAAGGGAGTTAGTAGTCGGGCGTGCCGATAAAAGTTACGGCCGCATTAAAGAAAAGACGGTGGCTCTGCGGGTATAAATATGTGCCGAAGGTGGAGGGTCTGTCTTTTCCCCTCTATTCTTCCCTTCTTCTTCCTCTTCTGCAAAAAGTGCCTCTGCGTATCTTTATGTGTGTGTGTGTATATATATATATATACACATACATATACATGTGTGTGTGTACATATATATACATATACACACATATATACACATTTATATAAACACAAAACTTTAACCATCCTGCCACATTTCCCATTCTTCCCTGTTCCCTTTCCTTTCTTCCTCCTAAGCGCTAGTTATTCACTTGAAGCATTAAAGTTTTATACTTACAAGTGCGAGGAGGAGGGAAAGGAACAAAGGGAAAAAGGGCGAAGGGGATAGAATGTGGAAGGAAGGAAGGCGGCGAAGTCTTGGCGGGAATGTGGGGAAGGGATGTAGGGGGGGGATGGGGAAGGACAGAAATCCCTTGGATTGCCGGGCATGTATAAAAAGGTTCGGGAGTTTAAAATCACCCCTCACTCGCATCTCTCTCTTCCTCCCTCATGATCTCCCCTGGTGCTCATCTCTTAACTGGTGGAGTTGGAGGGAGTTTGGCGTGTGGGGTGGTGGGAGGAGTAGTTGGAGGGAGGGAGAAGTTCTGGAAAAAATAGATTTAAAAAACGAAACGGTGCGCAGTTTTATTTCGTCGATTGTCGTTTTTACCGGAAGCGCAGCGTAGAAATTTTCGACGACAATATGAAAATTGCTCCGGCGGATTTACTCGTTGATATTTCTCAGCCGTCCCACGTCCCTCATTTTTGTTTTCGTTTAGAATTTTCATTTCGCGTCGTGCCTCCCACGTATCTTTCCGAGATAATTGGAACGGTGGGGGAGCGTGGGGTTTGGCGGTCGCGGAGGTACTTCATTAGTGAAAGTGTTCGGTTTTGAACGAGAAGGTAAAAAACAAGGGTGAGGTAAATGTGTGTGTGTCTGTGAGTTTTTTTGGGCTTTTCAAATTATGATTCATTCGCAAAAATTTCGCCCTGGGTGGGAGGAGTCCTTCGCCCTGTTCACCCTTCTCTCTTTCTCTCTCAAACACTCACTCCCGTGATGTCACACACGATTGTGGAAACGGGGTTGATAAGATCGAGGATTAGCTGAAGGGGGAAAAAAACTTCCGCAAGAGAGATGTTTATGGCGCTCGTTCGTCCTCACCTATTCCTTCTGAGGACGAAGCGTGTACGTAATAAAACAGGTACCGACGTTGCGGAGATATCCCTCTTTGAAGAACGGAAAACCGAAGGAATCAAGGCTAGGGGACTTTCCGACGTGTTCCGAGACCTCACTCAGATTTTGTGTCGGAATCCCTTTAGATTTCCCGATGAAAAGGTTCCGTCCTGGGACACGGGACACCATTTTATTCCACCCCCTGAGCGAATCTCCCGTTAAAAGTTAGGCACATCGTTTCAGCTAGACCAAGCTTTGTAGATGCTAGCCATGTCTCGAAATTTCCGAGGTGATCAAGCGGGCGCTTTTTCATTCCCGATTCGCCCCACCCCAGTGCGCCAAAAGAATTATGGTATGCCTGGCATCATTGAAAACCCCTCCCCCCACAGCATCAATATTTGACCACCTATGGGACTGATGAGTTGACGTGTCCGGGTTTCTTTAATCAACCCTTAATAGATCGCCTGCTCGCGAGTTCTTGCGTCGTTACTTTGTAAATTCACATATACTGGAAGAAATTTCGAAGGCCTTACTTTATTAAGAGTACGTCCTTGAGAATATCTTTCAGTACTTACCTCTTAAGGCCATTGCAACCATTGCCACATTATTTTCCTAATTAATTGCAAAAAAATAAACAGAGTAATTTCCTCCTAATTAATTCAATCTAGATTCCTGGTTAAAATACCTTTTTATCTTCCTTTGTTCAATATGCATTAAATTTATACCATATCATTGTAAATAAAACATCGGTACGTGCTATTTATTTCTTTATCCACTTAAATTTAACTGATAAATCTAATAATTTGTCAGTTAACTCCTGCTCGGAAGATCATTGATTCTTCAGTATTTTAGATATGTTATATTTAAAATGGTTTTGCCTCGCAATCTACCCGCAGCGGCTCGGAGAGAGCTGCTATAAACTGATCTTCAGGTTGACAACTTATGACGAATACGTTGTTGTTGTTAACAAGTTGAACATACGTAAAAAGTTAGTCTATCATCGGTTAGGATTACTCGAAATAAAAATTCACATCCTTCTATGAGTAATTATCAAATCACTAATTTCATGCTTTATTAGTTTTTGGTCTAATATTCTCTTCGGTGACCCGTGGTCCGTTAATCGGACCCTTGCCCTTTTAAAATATTCACAAATCATTGCTATATACACTATCTATTCTGTTAGTAGGTATCAGTAGATCCTTACACCACCTTCTTCTCTTTTCTTCCTGTTTTCCTGCAGTGGGTTTTTCGTCAAGTATAACAACTATATATATATTCAATCGTTTTTCTCACACAATTATAAATATCTTTATGTACGGTTAACATTTGTTGTATGATCTTATTCCTCTAAAATCTTATATCTTAGTCTTACAACAACATATATTAACATCTTAACTCTACTTATTTGTCATATTATTTTCTGACTTGTGGTCAGGTGGAAAAAAGTACTATGGTCCCAATCTCACACAACAGAGACATTTTATTATTATTATTTAAATCATCTAATACGCGGTTGTTGATGAATTCTTAAACGCGTCGGATACCACTGAATTTCCGCTCACGATGTTCCATAGCCCTACGGAAGATCTTGCGACATAAAACTTCCGATACATTACTTGAAAAGTATGTCACGCATCCCATCCAAGGGAATAGGAATCTGGGCTTAGTCTTATGTCCATGATTGTATTGAGGAAACAGGAAGGTCTGGTACTGTGTAAATATCTATCTAATTATTTTTCTACCCTCTTAATTACTGCGAGGGGAGCGCTTTGATCATGCGAGAGCTTGTTCTCGCAATGGTTCTTTTTTTATTTATCGCAAGCCTCACACCTCGCGCATTTTCACTATCTTCTTCGCGCCACTGTCGCGTGCTTTAATCTTCTCATTTTCTTTGCCTTCCTTCGACGCGTGACAGTCAGGCACGCATCGCGTGGGGTTTCCTCCGCCCAACTATTACGTCACTCTACCCTCCCCCCCAACACCCCTGGAGAAAAAAAGGTAGTCGTGTTTGATTTGCCCCTCCCTCCAAGGGTGGCGTGTGTGCCTGCAATCTCTCCATTGGGTCTCGTAGATGCGCGAGGCATTAATTAATATTCAGATTTTCCTTCACTAACATCGGCTTCTCCACGATACACCGGGAAGTTGCGAAATGCGATGAAGTGTTCAGTCGCCGAAGAAGTTTGTTAGAAATCTTCCAACGTTCTGAAGGCATAAACCCTTGCCAAGTATTTTTTGTTTTTCAGCATACGATTTCTACGTCAAACCACATAAGAAAGTTTCTAGCGTTATTTTGTGAAAGTTTTGAATCTTTATATTAAAAAATTGACTGTAACTCGGAATGACTTCCACACTTGATCAATAAATAAGTGTGAAGTCATACCGAGCTATTGAAATTTTTTAGCAACAAACCAAGTAGTTTTTTCGATTACTTATTCTGATGTTAATATTTTTTGCCAAATCTTAAGCGTAACATTTATTTTCGTCACCGATCAATATTTTCGATTTAACACCGAACGAAAACTATGTTTGTGATGAAAAGTGATTCAATAAATAATTTCCGGACCTTATTTTCTTGCGCTATTCCAAATCCGATATTAAGCTGGTATCGTTCCATTGATTCCATTATTTCCCATTGATGAGGTAATAGTAATGACTATAATAATAGTTTAATATAACGCACCTTCATTTCGGAAAGACCAAATTCATGACAAAAACGGGCAGAAAATCTTCGGGACAGAGAACCGATTGAGAGGTTAAATAAGAGACGGGGTAATAATTGAGAGGATATCTCAGCATGCTAGAATCGACTACGCAAAGTCGTGGTATAAGATTAGTTCTCAAAAGTGATGAGAACGTACGGGCTGACAACAAGCAGCACATGCAACAAGAAGTGCATCTCCTGGTATACTAAAATAAGACACCGCGATACCGTCCCCAAGGAAGCACGTCTATATTCCAGCTTTTAGGTGTCTATACTTTTAGGTGACTTAAGGCCTAGAGAAGTTGGAGGTCCTCATAAGGACAATCCTAGGAAAAGTGATGGGCGCAGTCCAGACTGAAAACGGTTGGAAACTTGGGAGGTACGAAGACTTCCAGGACTTAAGAGAAAGTCTCATGGACCATAAGGAGAAGGAGGTTGACATGTTATGGACGAGTTTAAGGAATATTTACACATAAGCATACTATCAAAAAGATATTAAACTATGGAAGAAGAAACCACTACAGCATGGTTCGGGGAAACTCCAAAAGACTTTCCAAACATTAAAAAGTAAGCCCTCGAGCGTAGACGGAAGATCAACGATGAAGAAACTACGAGTAGTTACGCGATCGAATGAAGGAGCATTTAGTGGAGACAAGAGACTCTAGGTGAAGAAAACGAAAGGAAGTTGTAGCGTGATTCTAAGTGGTCAATTCGAAAATAAAAACTTACGTATTTACCCTGCCCACCATTCCCGTCCTTGTGCACTATTCCTCCCGGTAGTGCTGATCAGACTTATAAAAACCCCATTAAAACACACATAAATACACACACATTTACACAGAAACAAACACCGACGTGTGGCGAAAATTCACATTCACAAATATCGGAGCAGCGTTTCCATCATCCTTACCACATTTTATGTTACTCTTTTCATGTGTTACTATTCTTTTCCTTATTTCCTATTATTTGTGGTACACATACATATATAATGATAATAAAATGCCTTTATCGGGGCGAGATTGAGACTAGATAGTCCCTTCTTCCACTTAACCACCACCTTGTCACAAGTATAATGTCACATGAAAGTAAAAGATTTTACAAAAAAAAATTAAAGGAAAATTTTACAAAACAAAATTTTTAAAAACAGGATGTAAATTATGCTATAATCACTAACCGTGTAGATATATATATTTACAAGTGCGTGGGAAAAACGTAAGAATAGTTTACTTATTCTTGACGAAAAAACCCACAGCAGGAAAACACCCACAGAAGAAGGGAGGAAAAGCCTTCGAAAACCTACTGATAGAATAGCTACTATGTGTAATAATGATTTTGTGAATTATTATAGAAGCATACATACATATGCATATATACACACATAACACAATTACATACCGATATAATAAAAATAATATATAATAATGATAATGATACCTATGTACAAACATACGAGTATATAGTGCTATAATGCTGTGTGCATATATACGAGTATAATATAAAATTTTAAAAAAATAATGATAAAAATAAAATAAAAAGATATGTAATAAACATATATGTAATATGTATAAAATAGAGAGACAGGAATACACGGAGAAACAACACAAAACTTCGCTTACAGGCATATTTTTTAGATGGTCATTCGTATGCTAGCCTGTTGATATTGCGGGCTATCGCATTCCGAGGTTTCCTTGAGCTTGATTGTATAATTGGTTTTACATATACTATGGCCCCTCACGGTTGAGGAACTGTAATTTAGTTATCAATTTATTCTAGCAGTTTATAAGAATTATTTTTTCCCGTATTCATTTGATTCAACTTTTTTCACTGTCTCCATTTTCTCCAGGGATTTTATAAAATTTCGGGGATACTTTAGCCCTGCATCGTATATGATGTTTGGTCTATTTTAAGTAAAATACACGCAGAAGTAATTGCAATTCCGAGTGGCCCAAGATTTTTCGCCCCTCTTCCACTTATGGTGAGATATTAATCTATTTTTAAATGGCCTCGTTTATTCTCCGTTTTTCTTACCCACAATATTTTATCCAATATGCCCCCCCCTTCTCCCCCGGCACCACACCACCACTAATGATTCAGACCTCCCTCCATTCAGCATTCGCCCATTCCGTGCAGTGAATCCTCCCGTAATGGAGGTAGCAGGATGATAAACAAAGAGCTGTGGGCGTTCCTTGAGGGAAGAGAGCCTTCTTGGCCCTTCCCATCTGGGTGAAATGGAGTTTTTCCCTAAGTGTTTCTTGCATTTCTTTTGTTTCGTCGCGCGGGAGAGGAGGCAGTCGGGATACATCGCTCCCTCCCCGCCAAATCCACTCCCCCTCAACTGCCAAAATGAATTGGCGCCCAGGGTTTGTTCCCCCGTAGTGAGTATTGTGTCTGCTTGTGTGTATTTTCGTCGCTTAAGATGTTTAGGGTTCGGCATCAGCGCAAATGTGAGATGGCCCGTGAAAAAAAGAGAAAAGACGTGATGCTTGCAAAAGAAATGTACGCGGCAAAAAACTTCCTGTCTTGCATCGTGGTGGATTTACTTGTTAATTTCTCTCGTTTAGCTCTTTCAAACTAGCCTGGATTTTGTTAATGGGAGTCTTTTGGAAGTACTACTTTTCTTTTAACTTCAATGGAATTATATTTCTTCATATTTAACCACAGTTAAGGCAGTTTCTTGAAGTGTCCGTGACATTCATGGTCAAATTTCTCTGCAAATATTCGTTAAAGCACACCAGAGTGCATCTCAATAATTTTCTCTAATATGATATGCTATGGACGATTAATATGAAAGTGATTAAAAAATCAATATATAAATTATAGCTTTGTATCGTATATTTCCACAAAATAAAGAGAGCACGACCGGTTTCAACGATAATTGTCATCATCTGGATGCGGATGATGATGATTATCGTCGAAATTGTCTCTTTATTTTACGGTTATACAAACAAAGTACATTTTAGTAAACAAAGTTACAATTTTTATATTTTTTCATTATAGAAATTCACCACGTCGAGTCTGAGTGAATTTTTTTAATGAGATAGACTTTGTAAATTCTATAACAGGGTTTATTCTTTAACACATTTAACTGGTCCAAGGTTTTGACAGATTATGTCAACTTCTTGAAATTAATCATTTAAGTATATTGTAAATTATACCATCCCAAGATGAATATTAACAGTTCTCTTACGACAATTCTTCCTGTTCCTTAAACACTTTAACAAATAATTCACCCCCAAAATTCATCCTTCCCATACCACCAACCTGTATCAATCACAATAGTTAGATCGGTTCCTGTCTTCATTTCCGTGGTTCCTGCGTGGGATTGTGCATCTTCTGTAGTAGAGAGAATTATTTAGGTACTAGTCGACCTTATTCAGAAAATTGAGAAAATAATTATTTAATGTATTTACTCAAAAATACTCGTTGAGTGTAAAGAATGATTACTTCAGCATTTACTCGTCGTCCTACTAGTGTACTAGGGAATAAGTATTTTTATGTAATTAATAGACATCCCTTGACTGCGCGAATCAAGGAAAACGAGAAATTCTACGTTCTAGACTTTCTAGAAAGTATCAAGGAAGGCGATAATTAAAAGGACCCGAGAAGAAATGCCCTCATTTATTTGAACCCCTTCAGAGCCTCCCATCCTACGCCCCTTATTGAAAAGTTAAAATGGTTATAAATTGTTGCTGTGAAGAGGGACCGCACCACCCTCAAGTATTTCTCTCTGTATTTTCGTTTACTTTGAAATATTGGGTGTCATTCACTCATATTTCTGTGAGTCATTTTTCTTTACGTAGTGACTGAGCAGTCTAGTACATAGTCTTGCTACTGGTTTGTGAGGGAAGGAATTCGGAAAAAATGTTGCACCGAGGATATTATTTCTTATTTTGATCAACACCATCTTCCTTTTTTGAATCATAACGCAGCAGGAATTCGTCACGACGAGGATTTTTTTCTCATGTTCATAATTTCATTTATATCAACTTATGCAATACTAGAAAAACAAATTTTTAATAAACTCTCATGGACCTTAGAGATATTAATAGTAGATCATAAATCATGAAGAAATACCCTAATTGTAGTGCTAATATTAATTTAATGCAAGTAATTTCGATAACCCTTTTGATAGCATTGTGTCATCTGCGGACTTTTTTGTCCTGTGCAATTCTCTAAAGTGAATTTTTCGTTTATATGACCCGCTCTTAACCAGATTAGAAATGACGATAGAATTTGAATGATACTGGTGCTACTTACGAGTTTCCATTCCACTTCCATGGCGGAAAAAGTCACCACTTCAGAGGAGGGGGAAGAGTAGGGGGAGGCGGAGGAGTGAGCCCGTACGCTTCTCAAAAAGAATGTCATCGGTGATTCCAACGACGTACTTTTATTTTATATTCTCATCCTCGAAAAAAACTTCTCCCTCCCTCCCGTCTCTTTTTTTTCCAAATGCCGGGAGTTCGCTCTCTTTCCTGCTCCCGCTTTCTCTTATCTCACCCTTGTCCCACCAACCGGTCTTCTCAACAGCGCTCATAACGAACATTTGCGTTTTATCGCTCAATGAAAGGCCTCTGACGGCAGTGTGTTTTTTTGGCGGGGGGGAGGGGGGAGAGGAGGGTTCTGCGGGGAAGGTTGAACAGCACGGGAGGAGGAATACAACGTCCTTTCGCCGTCCATAAATATCACTCTGCTTTCTTTAAGCTATCAGCAGGGAAAAGAGAGTCGCGGGTAAAAGTGTGTTGTTCCCTCGTCCCCCTCCGTCTTCCTCCCCTGCTCTGGTTTCCCGTCCCGTCCGCGCCTTTTGAAATCGTCCCTCTTTATGTGATGGACGAATTTTTTTTTCTCCGTCCCGATGAGGTGACTCCTCCAATCGAGGCGCGGTACCCTTTCATTCTCTCTCCCTCTCTCTGTCTCTCCCTCTCTCTCTCTCCCTCTCTCTCTCTCCCTCTCTCTCTTCTTCC
This sequence comes from Rhinocypha anisoptera, assembly GCA_011762765.2. Classification (NCBI taxonomy): domain Eukaryota; kingdom Metazoa; phylum Arthropoda; class Insecta; order Odonata; family Chlorocyphidae; genus Rhinocypha; species Rhinocypha anisoptera. The sequence continues at coordinate 3,281 of WURS02211061.1, read as the reverse complement.
TCTCTCTCTCTCCCTCTCCCTCTCTCTCTCTGCCTCACACACTCACTCAAGATGGGCCTTGTCTCCTTCTCATTTTAGGCACTCTCTCGCGTCGTATTTACCATTTTGGCTGGACACCGCATCTGATTTTTTGTCGCGGTCGTTTAAATAAGTGAGAAAGAACAAATATAAAAATAGTTAAAGAAAGACAAAATTATTGACTAAATAAAAATGAATGTACAAAACTACAAAGTAGGTAAGTAGACGCATAGTAGTACACATATAGATTACTAGGTATCTAGTGGAGAATATTACAGAAGAAAGACAACAAAATGTATGAGGTATATGTATTTATATATATGAGTCAAATTTATATATATGAGTTTAACCAAACTATTGTAAACCGTCGTATGCCCATATTGTAACATATACTTCGAGAAAAAAAATAATAAACTGAGCATCACAAATCAGGGGTTTAAAGCATTAAGATCTCTGAAACTACCAGAACTATTCATTTGTTTTGACTAAATTAGCCCACATTATCCGGAAAACGTAGTCTAAAATAAACTTGTCTAACCTTGACCAGAACTAGGCCAAAATGACTTGAAATGAAGGAGTTAATGCGGTCGGTTCTAATTTAACCGGTGGAAAGGAATAGTCTTCACCATAAAGTGACATGTAGAAGAAAAGAGGATTGATTTTGCGTTTCTTTAGCATCAACCGCACTAATTGACATGTACTTATTTATTATATAAAATTTCACATTCCTTATTGGTACAATTGATCGTTTCAGTTTGTTGAAATATGGCGTATATAATGATAGCAGTGAGTATTTTGAAGCACCGCATAATTCCACAATCGACTATACCCAAATAAAAGGAAAAATATTTTATTTAATTTACCGAAAAAAATACCTTTGTTTTACCAGTTTAACATATGCTGTTCTATTTTATTGTTTCACATGTGCTGCTTTATTCTTTTATTTTATCTCGAATTAAGTCCAAAATCATAGTTTGATGTTATCCACAAAGCCGACAAAAAAATGAATTCAATAAAATCTCGCCAAGTTATTTTTTAGCACATTTTTTTAAAACCACCTCACAGTACCTTGTAATCACCGTCGCTGTTTCATGTTGCCTGTAGATATATATTTGTGCTTAGTAAAATATGTTTCCGTTGCGTGACAGTGCACGCCCGTCATTCGTACGATTCTTGTAACATGAGAAATCAGTCCTATTAATCATTTTTCCTCTATCTTGACTTGATGTTGCGTACTTCGTTTTACCCAAACCTGATCAAATACTTCTTGAATGTAAATTTAGAATAAGGAGGAAAAGCAGCTGTGAAGTGGAATGCTTGAGAGGCTGGCAACATGACTCCCCCTCTCTACACTTCCTATTGGTTTTATTCTCATTGGAGGATGAATGATTTCTTCTCTTGATTGTATAGTGCTTCATTATCATACATTTCGAATTTTATGTCTAAACTACTGCTCTTAATTTCTTTTTTTCCGTTTTCCACGTTACCTATGTATTCTTAGGAACGTATCGAGGAACTTAGTGAAGCAACCAAAAGATTTTTTCAAATTTATTTTTTCTAACATCAGTTTATTTTCGGTGATATATTTTTCTTAGATTTTTTTACAGTCATTCGCTGATATCTACCATGATTGAGTGATATTTAGACGCTTTCCTATCCATCACCGTTCGCGTTGACGGTGGGTGAATTTGCAATAATGCTGATACACACGATGCAACACACAAGAACATAAAAAAGGAGAAGAAATTACTCTAGATATTTCGGTAGCCACTGTCACCGTTATCAACTGAGAGAACGGTGACAGTGTCCACTGAAATATTCAAAGTTCACCTTTCTTATGTTATTGTGTGTTACATCATTTATATATATATAACGAAGTCAGTTCACACACGTGATATTTGGAGCAAATCATAGGCACAAAAATTTATAGCAACTCACTACTTGTAAATTTTCGGTCAGAAAGGAGATTGGGAGAACTTATTGGATCTGAGGGTTGGTGGGTTATGTATATAGGCAGCTGGTGAGGAGGGGAAATGGTAGGAGAATTTCTGGGAGGAGTAAGGGATTGGAAGATGAAGAGTGGGGGCGGGAAGATTACAAAGTTGAAAGTGAATATGCCAGGCTAGAGATAAGGAATAAAAATTGTGATTGTGAATGGCAGAAGACGGTGATGTACGATAATCTTTAAAAAGTAGCAATTCAGACGAGATTAATGTAAGTATTGTAATGTAATGTATACATCTATTTTAATGTAAGTATAATCGGGAGTTGGTGGGCTTGATGTGAACTGAGGTGTTAAATTTTGCATCGGAGAGACAGATGTCCGCATCTAGAAAGGTGACGAAAGCTGTGGAAGTGGTTGAGGTGAAAGGAAGTGAGGAGGAATTATTCGGGGAGGAGATGAGGAAGTCATTGAGGGAGTCAATGCCATGTTGCCACATCATCATCATGTATCATCAATGTATCTAAGCCGTAAGAGAGGTTTTAATGGGTGGTTACTAAGGAATTTTTCTTCCAAGAGATTGAGATAGAGGTTGGTATAGGAGGGGCTAAATCTGTTTCCCATAGCACAACCATTTATTTGTAGGTAATATTTATTATTGAAAGAAAAGGAATTTTGGGTTATAATGAAGTTGGAAAGGTCTAATAAGAAATTGGTACTGGGGATATGACGAGTTGGGCGTTCGTCGAGGAATTGTCTGAGGGAGGCAAGTCCTTCGGCGTGGGGAATCGAGGTGTACAAAGAACTACGTCATGCTATATATGTATATATATATATATTCTACATTTTCAGCATAACTATGTGGAAATCCATTTCTGAGAAAAAGGAATAACGTAATACGTTTTTTCCAGTAAAATGGGTAGTATCATAGTGGAAAAATAAGTTGTACGTTAATCCTTTTTCTCATATGTATATGTATATATATCTTGCCATTTACGTTGAACAGTACGTACGTCAAAATTGGCGGAAGTAAACAGATTTTTCCAAATAAACGCCTACAGCTTTCATCTTTTGGCGGTTAACCCCCGATCCCCCCATACCCTAACGGCCGGCGCTTCCGTATGCACCTTAGCGGCTCGACACTTTTGAAATCTGATGCCACAAGCGATGGATGGCATCTTTGACGTTCGTGCCATGTACTGCAAGGTGGGTGTCGTCCGCAGGAGAAAGATTTGATAGGGATGGGGGGGGGGGGGGGTGTCGTTTGGTTGCGGTCTCTCTTGTGTTTGTTTGTGTGGGAGTGTGAAGAAGAAGCTCCCAC
>WURS02210953.1:0-20169 GCA_011762765.2 Rhinocypha anisoptera | reverse complement strand
GCCCCAAAGAATGAAATAAAAAAATGGTAAGCCGAGAGCCGTGCACTACTTCCGAATATTCGATGGAGCGAATTAACCTACACAGTTTATGCAAGCCAGTCAATTTCTCCCCATCCTCTCTCTCTCTCTCACGCACACACACACACACAAACACACACACTTGAGACTCGGACGCTCGCCAAATAAAAAAATATATTCCTTCTCCCCACAACCCCTCCAACAGGTCGTCGGAGTGGGAGTGAAAGCGACTTGCCGAACAATCCTAATATGCGGTGAGACGCCCTCCATCCGGATTTTTATCACACCTCATCTCCCGCCCCTCCCTCCCCCCCCCCACAAGGGGAGGCAGTCCGCGAATTTTATAAACTGATTAAGTGAAAACTCTCCTCCTCCTCCTAAAAACCTAGAAGGCATGTACTTGAATCTCCGGGGAAGTTTGCGGAGGATCGGACGGAATAACTCGAAGAGCGGAGTCGAACGGGAATCGGACTACTCGGAGAATTTTTACGCCGTTCTTCCGTCGGAGAGGTAAAGTGGTGAAAATTGGGTTCCCACATCCTATCCCCCTCCCTCCCATATCTACACCGTGTAGGAAAAACACTGACTGTCTCAATGATCGCAGTCAAGCTTTTAAAACACCCATCCTTTAAATTGTACTGCTCTCTATGTACCACTCAATCTCTCCATGTACGAGTATGTGTCTGTTATGCAGCTTCTGTGCAGAAAATTCATTAATAATACCCCATGTGCCTTCTAAGTAAAAATAAAAAAACATATTTTATCTATGTGGAAATAATAGCTTGTAGCCATCTAGTAATAAAGAGATGCCAGATTGAAAACTGATATCAGTGCCATAGGTAACAGTGGTATATATTTTTATAATACCATGCAATGTTGCCTACTTACTATTCCTAATACCTCCACATCATCCAGTGAGACCTTGCTTCATCCTGATTTTGTGATTATACGATTTGATGGCGTTGCCTTTTTTTTAAAGACTTACCAAACAGTGCAGAAATGCAGTTATAATTTTAGCTTCGCTTGCTCATTTGAGGGTCCCTATAGGCGTCACCCGTACAGTGGAAACCCTGAGGCCAGTGCCGGACGTCTGATATCCTATTGGCCACTTTCACTTCAATGGCAGTTGCCCTGAAGCCTCTGAATGTGACGCAGAACCACTTACGTAGGTTTTCCAGTTAGGAAATCCCCCCCCACCACCCTACCCTTCCGCACCGCTGGCAGATCATTCGCATGCATGACGGAGGGGAGGACACCATAGGCACTTCTCCACTTCCTCGGGTGTCGTATCTAATGGCTGAAGTATGTAGTCGGGAGAATTTGTGTCGGGTCTTGACTGATGACATGATAGTGATGATCTCATTCACCTTTCCCATCCTTTCCGTGACGTATCAATTGAGACCACGTTCCAAATGACCGAATCGCCACACGGACAGTTAAACCAAAATATGAAGCTTCTTTCCAGAGCGGCTCCAGTAGTGGGATATATACAGCAGAGCGGGACAGGGTGACCAACACGATCTCTAACGGAGTAAATTTCGAATAGGACAGTCGATCTCAGTGACTGAGATGGTAACTGTTTTTACTATGCTGACGGGGTGGCACGGCCGCGAGATCCTTTAGTTCCTAATAGCTCTAGTATTCAATGTTAGCGAGTGCGCTTGGCTCGGATCTACAGCGTATCTCAGAATTCTGAAACACCTTCCCCTCTTCACGCTCAATGATGGTAGAGCCGTGGATGTCGCAGTTATTTCGGCCATTTTCGAGGAGTTTTTCTCACTGTCTCTTCTCACCTACACCCGTTAGTCTGCTTCAGTTTTTGCATTGAACTAAAATCTTGTAAGGACACTCTCACCTTTAAAAAATGCTAGTTTTATTACTTAGTGTATTTCCACAAACAATCTGACAACACACGACTAATTTCGAGGATAATTCTTCAACTGGTGAAGATGAAGACTGACATCAAAATCGGTTGTGTACTGTTAAATTTGTTTTTGGAAGCATACTAAGTGTCCTTGTGTCCTCCTCAGTGAACTTAGCTCTAACCTTTGTACCAGTGCGCCACCTAGATCTTCACACTGAGTTGAAAGGCGCCGTCTCTCTCTTAAATTGCTTAAGCTTTCCTCTTCATGCTATGTTTTCATTCACCTGCCCTCTTTATTTTCCAGTCGAACTCATTGTATTCATGCTCATCCTTGAGATATTCAAGCAACTTCCCTGCAGAAAGGTCCAGAGCATCACAGATCAATCTTGCTATCGCCATAATCCAGCTGATCCAACTTTCGCCAATAGGAGGAAGCTTGCGTACTCGATCTCTTTTTGAGTACCGATTTTTTCCCCCTATATTACGAAATTGGCTTTTTCTCCATAAATGCCACGCAAATTTTAATTTGCCATTTCCCCTTCGATGATTTTATTTTAGAAAAGGCGAATCAAGTTTGACAGTCGCCATAGATTATCAATCCGAAGAATGGTTGACAGCATCCCTCCAATATATCCTGTCTCATGCCAATATCCCTATCCCTTCGTAGTCCCCAACTCCAACGTTTTCAAATCTTTTTTTTATACGCCGTCCTAGATCTACAACTAGAGTCCTTCCACGCAGAAATTCTTTCTAATAGTCTTTAATAAGCTATCATTCCCTAAAGTGTGCCCTATTAATTCCCCTCTTCTTGTAACTGCTGTCCATAGGTTTCTATTTTCGGGGGTTATTCGGAGTACTTTTCGTAAGTTGTTCCGTTTATCCATTTAAATTTCAGCATTATTCTTCTGTATCACCACGTTCCTTCATATTTCGCTATCATATAAACGTGTTCTCCATGTGTCTGTCCATTCAAATCGCCTCCTTATGTCCACGCTAACTTTACTGAGATTAACGAGATTTCCCCCTGGGTATGTCTCAGTTAACTCAATGGGATTTATTGATTGGCCAATTCCTCAATACGCGCCACGGAGACTTTCTTGTGTATTGTCCTCTTTGAGCTATACTAGTTGTTACACGGACAAATTAGCTTATGGCATGAACCATTTCAGAAGTAATGCTTTTCGAACCATTTATTTGGAACTGTGTACTTATCTCTGTTCTTTTTTTTGCCATTTATTTGGAACTGTGTACTTATCTCTGTTCTTATCTCGTGTAGAAATATTTATTTAAAAAATTGTCACATTAACAGTGCATAATAATATCGAGAGAATGTTATTCGAATTCCCATAATTTAATACGAATAACACATATTAATTTATTTTGAGTAATGACAAGGACCAAATGCTTAGTTTAAGGAATTTGGTAGTGGTGAGAATTAAAAGACATGAATGGTCACAGAGAAAGAGTAACTTCTCATACAGGTTTGCATCAGATTTGAATAATATTTAATCTCGATCATTTCCACATAGGGCTGTTGCCAAAGTCACTAAACCATTGGAAAGAATTTCGGCCAAATACCTGCCATCCCCTTTGCCGAGTTTGAGAATATATCATGTAAAGGTCGCGGTCACCACTCTGAGGAAGAATCCAAGGAAAAAGTAAAAGTGAAGAACCTTCTCCCATTCTCAGTTGTAGGTTGAACTTCCAGATTCACAAATAGGGAGTTAAGTGATTGGATTGGAACGGACGAAGCTATGCGAAAACCTCCTATTTACGAGGTTACTTCCGAGAACGGATGAACGTGCGCTCGCGACCTGACTTCCAATGCGGGGTAGGCACGAGCTTTCTATGGACGTCCGAAAAAAGAAAAAAAAGTATTCTAATTGGACCGACTCGGGCATGTCTTGTGACTTAATCCGCACTTAAGCATCTGAGGGTGGACACCGAATGTCCTGGCACGTTCAAAGCTCACATATAGGCGTTTCTGTAGTTTTATAGCTGTCAGTCGAGCGAGGGAAATAGGAATTACAGTTTTAGCGCCCAGGTACGGGAATTAAAAGGCGATGGCTTTTATCTTACGATTTCTTTGAGAATATCGCGATATTTTCTTATATTTTTCTCCTATCGGTACAGAAATAAAATCATCTACAGTTATGATTCTTGAAATCAATTAAAGCGAAGAGTATTTTTTAGGAAAGAGGGTAGCTAATAAGATATGTTGGAATGTAGAAGAAGAATCATATTAGAAGAGATGTTTTCTCAGAATTAGATTTTTACCAGACTCCTACATATCCTAAGACGTTGGTAAAGAACATTTATAAAAATAATATTCATTAAATAGAAGTAGAAGTGGTAGAATTACATATTTAAAAAATGCAGAGTTTATCACCTTGTATGCTTACATAAAAGGAAATACTCCTTCCTTTTGTGGAAATATACAAATAAATAACCTCTATATTTTATAATTTATAAAAATAGTAAATGATATAATGTAAAAAATAGGTTAATGAATTTGGCTTTAATCTTCAAAGGAATGGATTGGCGGAAGATTTTAAACTTTAATAACCTCATCACTGAGAAATTAGAAAAATATCTGGGAAAATTTGAGAGCAAATGAAGTACTGGACAATATTAGTTATGAAATAACGATTATGTTAGCGTTAAATATTACAAAATAAAAAATATAGTACATTGAAAATAATTCAGTAGACCTCGGTTAGATTTTTAAATTATAAAATAAAGACTACAAAATTTACAATAATATAAAAAGTTACTGCAAAAACCTTTGGGATCATACGGTATACTTTTTCTTTCGTAAAACAGAAGAAAATGAAACGATCAAAAGATCAATCATGGCTAAACAGAGAGTCCCATTGAAAAAAGAAAGTGTGGAAAAGCTAGTGCTAACAAAAATAAAAATATCAGATTATGATATATTTATTTACTATGCTTTTTCCTTTTTTGTATGTAATGACTATTAGGTAATATTCACTATAAAGTCGGAATTTTCATGTACTTGGAAATAAAAAACATACATGTAGGAACTTCAGCTCATCAACTCCGAATAATTGATAAATTAACTGTAAAAAAATTAAGATACAATAAAAAATGCATTCCTAGTTATTATATTATGAAAATTACTCTAGGTTATTTTAATGAATCACCTGGGGCATTTTTATTTTTACCGTTTCCTTTTAATCCTCTAATACTTTATAATCTTGACCCTAATGTAGTTCGGAACCATTTTTGGCATTCTTTTAATGTTTAAACGTTGCTGAAATCATATTGAGGCCTCTTTCTTTTAATAATTTATTTGACGGATTCATTGTTATTTTTACCATGTTTTTCTCGAAAATTTAAAAGTAGTCTTCGAAATCTTTCCTTCTTCTGCCCTTCGACATGTAATGCAATGGTGACCTTACAAGGAGTAATTATTATTACCTTAGCCAGGAGGTCTCTAGAGGTCACGGTAACACATGAACCCTTATAAGGATCTGAGGCATTCCCGCCAAATGCGGTTGGTGAATTCTTACCGGATATATGCAGAATGTCTGACCCGGTGTAAATCCCGAGGAGAATTAACCCACAGAAGCCCTTATATCACGTTGAGGTAGTAGTTCGTAGGAGGGAAATTTTTTTTTAAGCCTAAGAAAAAATGCCGGTCAGATTATCCTGGTGGGCAACTTGACTAACTTAGAGGTCGAGGGTTTGAGTGCTAGGTCGAGAACAGTTAATATTATTAAGGCTGTTTGGACGCCTAATTGATAAATGCTTCGTGTGCTTCATGAAATCCCGTCGCTTATGATACTTTTTTAATTTGACAACACTTTCTTCCCAATTTTCCTGGAGCCGTCTTTAGGCCAAAGTGATATATGGGTATCGTCTCTTAAATTTGGTTTTTTCTTCAATTAGAAGTAGGTGACTATAGCCTTCGACAGAATATAAATACAAAATTACTACGTACCAATATCCTGTTCGAGGGCGATGCTTTATTGAAGTCCATATCGTAATAAGGTGTACCAAAAGTAGCCAAGAAAACGGTTGAATTCCACCATAAACTTAACTTTGTTTATTTCCCTGCCTATAGAACGCACATTTTTCACTCGAAAATTTTGATCTAAATCGGTTTACGTCTTGGTGGGCCGAGGGAAAATTTTTTTCCGACGTCTGGAAAAATTGGGTTCTACTTGTATTGAAATAATTTCATCGTTGAGATCAAAAATTGCTTTAGATTAGATCTTGTATCTTCCACGATGAACAGCATTTAATGTACTTGTTAATTGTGTAATGTATTGCATATTATTAAGTTTGATATTACAATTCGCTATTATTTTATTTCCGAAATCAAACCCGTAAAGTCACTGCGTCTTGTGTGCAAGGAAATACGGTATTGTATAGTCAACATTTTCGTAACACTGTAACGTTCTCGAGAAATGACTGAGGATGAGTTCCTGAGGGTGCTAAAGTGTTGCTAAACATGTAGAGAATAAAATAAGTTTCTATTGGAATATACAGTCATGGCTACCTTCGTTTCAATACTACTACTGATTTTTTAAAAAAGTGTCATCTACCGGTTAAGGTAGGTTTTTAATGAGCTTCAGGTTAGATTTTCCCCGCTACGTATTAACTACATAATCTCTTCAAATCTGCATACTTCCCATCACCTATCATTCTATCCAAAAGTCAATTCCCTTCCTATCCCTATGTGACCCAACATTTTACCCTTCATTACAACCTTCAAAACCCGTTTCCTCCGAGATCCACTTCCATCCACCTTTCCTGCAATTTTGGATTTCTCGCAGCAATCGCCTCTCCATGCTACTACTACTTCTAGGAAATTGTTTTTATTTTACACTAAGAGTTTGAAATAACTATTTTTAATTTTAACTAATGACACTGCAGATCATTTTGTCCTTTAGTAAAGGCTAATGCAAAGGCGAAACCACTGTAACACGAAACAGCTTCGTTGGAAACTTTTTTTGTCGAGCAACCGGCGGCGAGGAGTGTGTAAGATGAGGCGACAGGACCTTTGGGTCGCAGTTCCGCGGAACCGAATTCTTCTTCGTCCGCCAACTTCCATCGTACACATGAACATACGACCTCACCCACTAGTGAGCGTGTCCGCCTTTGTGCCACGTCCTCGTCGTGCCAGAGGGAGGTGAAAGCGACCAACGCACTTTGACAGCTTGGCCTATGACACTGGACGATGGGGGAGGGAGCTGGGGAAGGAAGGGGTTTGAGGGAAAATGGATTGAAGAGGGAGGTTATGATGCGGAGGAGAAGCACGTAAAGGCGGCAGTCGGGGTGTGTTGAACCTCGGAGACGTGAACAGGTGTCCGCGAGGGAGCGCGATCGCATATTGAAAGCGCGGCGTCCTTTTTCCTTTGTTTTTTCCACGCCACGGCACGGGATTGAGAGACGCCCCACGCTCTTCTTGAAAAGGTTAGGGGGGCGAAAAATGAACGCTGTCTGCGTACGGTTAAATGGTTTAAGTAACGATTCAGGGAGCGAAAGACAATGGAAAGAGAAAGGAAGCGGCGACGAGCGCCGCAGGAAACTCGAGGGCGTTATATGCATCCCCTCTCTTAAGTCCCTTATTTTTCTTCCAACTCTTATGACAAAAAAGTGGATGGAATTAATAAAGTGCATATAAAACTATAATGTGAAAAATTCTGCAGCGAATAAATGCACTATGAGAATTTAATTGAGACACTTAATAGGAATGGTATAAATGAAAATCGATGCACAATGGTTTGTTTTAAAGTTTGGTTTAAACCTTATTCAATTAATAAGCGCATACTTTAATGTATATAGACTGGCAGTAATTTTTCCCGTGATCCCCTTTCTTGTTCCAAAACATTCCTCATTTGTAATCAGAGATCTTTCACCGTCCTTGTAAAATTTGGTTGGTCTTCCTACGTGTGTTTAAAACTTTTTTTATCTGAAATTGTACATGTATTCTCGACATCTTATGCGTTTCTCATTTTGGATTAGAAAAACCAAATTATATTAGGGGTGTAGAGGGAAAGATTGATGAAAATTGAAGTCTTTTCCAATGTGATTATGGTTAGGCATGAGGAACATAGCAGTGAGAGTGTGGGAGGAAAAATAAGTGTTATCCATGATAAACCAACCAACCACAGTAATCAACCCGAAGGTTGGTGTGTCCACGATAAAGGGGAGATGAAATTTCTTGGTAACTGGAGAAACTCAGGGAAAGTGGATGGAAGAGATATTTAGAGGTAATGACGCGATGAAGAGCTTAATAGAGGGAGGAAGTCATTTTAGATTTCATTTTCCGGGTAGGTGTGGGTGAAAATCTTGTTAGAGTGAGTTGTGCTATTTAACGTACTGTCAAAGTGTTGAAATATTATAACGATAGAAATTTTTGCACTTTAGCTAAAATAACATCTAGTTTTACATCTAAATGTGCATCGTGTTAATCACTTTCTATATCATTCCTCGTGCTAAATGTAATAGAAAGAGAAAAATGTATTTAAAAAAATTCTTTTGACCTTTATAAACCTTGTGTTTTCGCAAAAGGGAACCAGAACGATACTCACTCCTCTTAACATTTCACCTTCAAATCTCTTTAAAATATCCTTACTGAGGAAATTTAAGTAGTGTAGCTAATCTGGAAAAGTTTGGTTTTACACTTTATTCAAATGATTATAAAGTTCTTAATTCTCAATCAAGGCTTGGTGTAAGAGTCCAAAAAACAAGCTGTGGTTAACGCACCATAGTTTTATCAATTTTAACTTAATCATTTTTTGCAATTTATTATAAATGGGATAAATCTTATATAAATTAAATAATAAAATTTCTAAATGCATCTATATTTGATAATCCGGACATGGGATACGTAATTGGTATAAGGTCAACTGGGGAATTAGTTATTACCTTTTAACCATAACGCTCGTCATAACATAACGTAATGAAAAAGTGTAGCTAATAGGACCACATTTACACCCTTTCTTAATCTTTGACCTTTTATTTCTTTCTTGAATATTTCCATAAATTGTATAACATCACAGAAATACTATTTCTGTAAATAATTAATCATTAATAATACAATATTTGTGGTCCTATTAAGTGAGTTGTGCATGTATCCCCAGGGAAATACCTATCTTTAACTATGAACAGCATTTACTAAAGCTTCAATGGCTTGTAATTTGGACACACCATCCCTATTTGTTGTGTGGTTAACGCCAACCGCAGATACTGCTGCTATGAAATATTTGTTTTTTTCTCTCACTGCTAAATTTTATTAAAAGTCATATTTGGTCTAATATTACGCAGAAAATAAAAATTCTATAGGAAAATTAGTAAATGATTATTATATATCCGTTTGCCAATATATTAATGAACATTCAACCTATTAAGTTACGTAAGCTTAAAGAATTTGATAATTTTTCTATGATACCTCCTGGTAAAATCCAATTTTTTTCACCTTATAATATTACCTAATGTATAGAGGTTTTATTTTTCTCTATTTAACTTTTATTATATTAATTAAATAAAAAAAGTATTATAAAAATATTTATTACGCATAAGAGATTTCATTGAATGTTCTCTGCTACTAAACATGTGGATTTGAGCGTCTCCACCGGCCAGTTATATTAGAGGAATAGAGGAATCTCCTGCTTTAAAAATTAAACGTGAAGGTTTTAGCACGTTAAGAGTCTCATATATATATATACAGAATTATTCCAATTTACCCATGAAGTATATGGACTTCATTTAAAAAGCTAAACTTATGCAACGCAATTTTACATGTGATACTGTTGCAAATTTAATGAAATTTCCCTTTGTAATTTTTTATCTAAAACAGTTAAAGTAACAGGATAGCTTACCGTTTTGGAACTTGTTAACTCATGATATCGTCAATAATTATTGGCTTCAGCAATGTAAAAATATGCTAACAGGTCCAAATAGATTAGGTATAAGTGTATTAAATCATTGCTAAGTATTATTTAACATTCAATATAGACAAATAACATTCAAATTTACGTCTGCGATTTTTATCATCGCGGTATTTACAGTTTCCCTTCCGGAAGAACTTTCCTTACAACTTTTGGGGAAAAAGGTCGATCAAAACATGGAGTTAACTGATTGAGATCACAAAATTACAGAAGCAGATTATCTGCGCCTGAGAGGCGGATACAGGTTTCATTAATTTAATCGATATTTCAAGCGAGGAACGTCTAAATGGTCATGAATAATTAACATTATGCATATGAAAGAAAGCCTGGCCTAATATTCTGGAACACTTTGCCGACTAAGCAAATTTAAATTTCCCTTTCTTAATCTGCAAGAAGTAGATGGAACGGGAAGTAGATGATTTTTTTATTAAATGTCACGTTTAGGTGTTTAACTAGGGAATTTGATAATTTACAGGAGATCGCATTATTTCACATTTCATCCTGGGCAACCTTCACCTATAGGTAGGAGAAGTGACCAAAGACACTAAAATTTTGCTCGAGGCTGGTCAATCTGCTAAGAAAGTCATTAAGAAAACCAATTAACATAACTATCGAGCAAGTAGTGAAATGACTTGGTCTCATACTTTTCCTCAGGAAATCTATAGATGTTGAAGGGATGTCCAAACAAATTCAGTCAATCAGTCAAAATATTCCCTGTAATCATAGTCCTAATTATTCCTTTTTCAATTTTTCCTGCTACAACTATGATCTATTCTTCTGTTGTTTTATTTTCTAACGAAGAGCATCTCTGGCACGCTGATTGCCTCATTTAGTAGGAGATTTATCATGTAGCTTCCTAGTCTTCCAGCATACGGTATACATACTGGAAGTTTAGAAAAACCTATGTTTTGTTTGGAAAAACCTAGGTTTAAGGTTATTTCTTTTCAATAGTTTAGGCTTCTACATAATCTCTTCCTCTTTCGACGCACAATGATGATCAAAATCATAAAGACCATAAGCAATTGTAACTCTGCCATCATTCCGAACTGCCTTCAGCCCATTCGTTACGAAAATTTAACTGGTAGTTAATCCTCAAAAGGATGTCTTTTTAAAGGTATATTTATTTCGGGAAACAAAAAGTGATATGCAGAGATCAGAACGGTGGAATAAGGAAGGTGATTTTTCACTAAGCCTGAAGTTTGGTGAAAAATCTTGTCGCAATTAAAGTAGCATGAGATGTTGCATTATGTTGAAGAAAAGACCAATTTCCAGACTAATTGTCACGTCCCATTCCATTTAGAAGGCGTTTTAAATTTCTAAGAATATTTTTGAATGAATGGCTCGCCCAGATGGTAAAAATTCACGATAATTCAATTATAAAGAATCAAAAAATACGAAGAGCTTTGCTTTTCATTTTTGTTGGAGAATTATCGTTTGTCTCAATCCATTAACTGTGACACCCATCCGGACACCTGTCTTCTCGTGAACGTACACGAAACACTCTCATCATCAATAATGATAGTTATTAAGAAATATATAACCATTTTTTGCCTTTGTTAGAGCATTACGTCGGTAATTTATGCTCATGCTTTTGTTACGGGGTTATAAAAAAAACGAAACTTGATAGCCATGCATAAGCATATGAACCGAAATACGTGCCTCAGGATATCAGCTGATATCAATGAATCAGTTGACAGAAAAACTATTCCTGACGTCGGTCGTTAGATGGCGCGATTTGTCTCATTAGAGAATATGTGGGAACTTTTCAGACATACTAAATGTCTTCTTTCAGCTCAATACTTAGGTCTAGGGCCAAGACTTCTTTTGTTCAACTGATTCACACGTCTTAAACTCAATCTCACATGAAGCTGGTGAATAATATTTTTGTTTTAATTTTCCCCATTGCACATTGCACACTGTCTTCATATTATTTTCATCTATATGTAGAATTCATTTTATCATGACCAATTTTTCAAACTCTGCGCACATTCATGAGATGTTGTTGCCTTATTATTTTTTTGCAGCGATTGCAAAATGTCTATAAAAGGTGTTATATTTATTTATTCTTTGAATAGCTTTATTCATTGGTTTCCCAGTTCTTTCATTCATTGTAATAAAAATTTATTGCTTATATGTTGGTGTGAATATTTGCAGATTTATATTTTCTAATGATCATTCAGTCATCAACCTATGTATCATCGTTCAATTTTTTATTATTTAATGTCATCATCACAGTGCGAATTTAATCCCAAGTGTTCTATGTGGGTCATCTTCAAGTATTAAAGTACATTCCACATATATTAATTCTGCAAAGCGCACCAGATCATCGCTGTTTCATGAAAGTAGTTATTTTTTATAAAAATGAAAAACTTTCGGTTTTACTGTTTTGTACCTTCTTCTAGCTTCTTCCATTTTGATGAGTTTACCGTGTAAATAATCCCTGCAGATGTCGAAAATTTCCTTCCGTAGCTCACTCTCCATATAACCTGCTTCCATTTGGTTTAATTATAAAATATTACATTAGTAATCATATATTTATATTGTTCAAGGATTATAGTTGTAATGCATACAGTATGTATTAATAATATGATGATTCAATTTTGAAAGCTCGAAAATTTTGGTATGATTTGACAGAACATCAAATGGTTACAAAAGGCCAAAAGCAAAATTAATGTTTGAAATCATCTTAATTTTTCCCAGAGATTCCTTAGCATCTTTTTTTGGTAATATTTATTATAATATTTCTGTACATAGTGTAACAGGGCTTAATATGATATTATTTTACATTAGTTTCAGGTAGA
This sequence comes from Rhinocypha anisoptera, assembly GCA_011762765.2. Lineage (NCBI taxonomy): Eukaryota > Metazoa > Arthropoda > Insecta > Odonata > Chlorocyphidae > Rhinocypha > Rhinocypha anisoptera. The sequence goes on along the minus strand of WURS02210953.1, from coordinate 7,564 downwards.
TTTTTCTTTTCGCATGTATTCTCTCTGGGTTTACGCACACCGGAGGGATTATTTCTTGATTATGTTTTCTAGAAAATTTTCTATTGTGTGGAGCATTTTTAAACACCTTATTTAATTTATTCATTCTGTTTCTAACACTTTTATTAATAATATAGAAAATAATTAGAAATACTAAAAAATAATTTTGGTACTTTAATTTCGTTCATTTTTACGTATTAATGATGTAAAAAAATTTTACACCAAATTTCCTGAAAGAAAGTTGTTTTCTTAATATATTTGCTAACTTTTGTTAGTACTACAGGGAAGAAGCACATTATGGAAAAATCTTATCTTATCTCTCCCTAACTCCCTTATTTTTCTAAGCATTGCTATTTCTGACAAATAAATGCTTTCCATCTGGTTCCCACGTTCAATCAAATTCGTAACGACACTCTTTCTTAACCCGTCCGCAAGACAATGTCATCCTTCAAGTTCAGTCACGTCGTAGATGAAGGCCAGACTTAGGTGGAATCGAAACGGGGTGTAATTTATCAACCTCCGCTTTGTCCCCTGCCAACCTGCTTCACTAGGTGGTTATGGGATGAGAGAACTCAGGGGAAAGATTTCCTCATTTTTGATAAAGCGTTTCGCATAAAACCTGCTGTAGTCGTCGTCATGCTTGCCTGGATAACACTGCTAATTTTTCACTTTCCTGCATGCACTCTTCTCCATTCGTAACCACTTTGGAGACAAAGTACGTGCTAATAATGAGAAAGGTTTTTCAAAGGGTGAAAATTTATAATTTATTCATGAATACATTATCCCAGTGAAATCTTTTCTTTAACACCATCAACATATAATGAGAGTAATATATTCTTTCTCAAAAATTGTAGTGTGTTAAAGTCATCATGAACAAATGTTATAGCAGAAATGAAGGAATCAAAAATTCCTCTTTCGACTTTCTCCTCGATTCCTCTCCCAGACAACGTTCAGCGATTATTTTTCTATTAATCTAACATTTAAATGCATTATTTTATATATTTGTACTTAGCAAATATTAAGATTTTTACTACTGATTCATCTAAATTTAATAAATTAAATATTGGCGTAAATTTGTAGATTATTAAATAACGCTTCTTTTCTCAGTCAGTTTTATGCAACTCCTATTTTCTTCATTAGTGAATTATACGTTTTATTGACTGACATCTCTTCTTTCCACGTTTAATTGTCAACAGAATACATATTATTATTTAGACTTAAAATACGTAAAAACTAGAAAATCAATTTAAAAAATAGGATATACAGAAAATTATTGCTCACTGATAAGGAATTATTTGTGTGAATTAGGTATTGGTACAATATTAAAATTAATAAAAAAATTAGTACTCACATGCTCTCCTCTCTTCTAATCAATATTTCATCTAAATGAGGTAAAATAATTTTGACTGACATAACTAGGCCTTATTTAATAAATGGACCACATCAATGTTTTAATTAGCGTCAAATGCATATAAACTTGTTTAAGTTAACATCACGTTTATTGAAGAGTGTATACAGGAAGAAACACTTCGTCGCATAGCATTTTATTTGCTTTATAACCTGTCTACTAGTCATTGGAATTGGAAAAGAGGACTCATGGATTTTCTGGTGTTGTCGCAAGATTCCAATCTGTGGATTGTAGTCGCTATCTCTCAAGAGGCAAAAACATTCTGATATTCCTTCAAGAGGAGTTTGTAAATGGGACAAGAGAGTTCAAAAGGTATCTCAGCCGTGAACGACGGATCTAAGGTCGAAAAGTATTTTGGAATTCTTACTTGCACGACATGAAGTGGTAGAATGGGCATCCATCGCTATTCTGTGACCTCCATTAACCAAAATTTTAGCACTCTTGACCCTCGAATGACTTATGTTCCTCGCCTATGCCCATAATAACTATATTTATCAGTTTCTCTCGTACCAGGTTACTCTCATATTCTCGTTATATTCAGAATTAGATTATTATGCATGATATTCTGGATTCGTTGAATTGTAACTCATGAAGTAAAACTGCCTAGAAATAAAGGTTTTGTTAAAATAAATATTACAGATATTTTTTACAATAGCTTAACACCGGAGGTCTCATTGCATGGGACCAAATTAGTTTTATCGTTTCCAATTTTAAATAAATATATATATATATATATAAATTTTCCATTTTCATTTTCGATTCAAAATTTTCATTTTCATATATAGGATTCTTCTACTTTATATGTACGATTAGTGTTATTTTTAATAAGACCAGATCTCAGCCCCTGAGAGAAAAACTGTTAAGAATTGGTTGAAATTTATGCCTTCAAACAGAAAAGAAAATTTCTTAACCTTTAAACATACGGAAATTTGGTATAGTCATTACTTCTTCCTACGCCTTCCTTTTGTGCCTTTTCAAATTTCTGGTGGCAACAAACTTCTACCGCTTTGAAGATGTTTTTAATTTATGTTGGCAGTGGGTTTGTGACGGTGTATTTTCTCTAGGCACATTAATGACTAACCCTTCGTCAATGGCTCAGCGGATATTTGCTAAACCTCTCGCTGACGGGTGTCTACGGTTTTTTGCATCTCACAAAAGAAGTTATAGGAATGTGGAAGGGGAGAGTTGTTCAATAAACAATTATTTCTATATTTGCTGGCATTAAAATTTTGATAAAATCTACCAGGGTTTTGTAAATCACTAGAGGTTTCTGCGAAACAATAATCCTGGAAGCTTAATCAAAATCTAAATTTTTTTACGATGAGTAAAACTTACACCTGGAATAAGAGATGAGAATGCTATTCAATTTATGAGAACAAAATACCATAAAAGTTGGTAAATTTTCGCTTGTGTACCGGTTTGCACATTATGTGAAACTTTCTATTACCTTATTAAAATTCTGGAGGCAAAACATTCCCATGTCGTGCTTATTTCCCACAGCATTTAACTCCGTCCTCTCCCTATTCGATACCTGCATACCAGTTTCAAACTATTTCTCCATATTTTAATTTATTAATTCTCCATGTCCTTTGGTCAATTTCTATTTGGATTCTGCTTTAAATTGCTTAATGGAATTATGAAGAACATTTTCACATGTACTGAAAGCTCATTTTTCTATTATTCCGGTTAAAAGATTATCTTGGTTGTGAATGAAGTGTAATCTTGGTTGTTAAGGTAGTTTTTTTTAGTAACTCTAAAACTACCTAGATTCACCTTAACCTAAACTCCCCTGGAACTCTGTATACTTCCTACCACCTACCATAATATCTCACATACTTATCATCTCCTTATTTTAGTCTTCCAATCATTCCGCAAATATGAAGTTTCAGTATCGATTTGCTTGGTAAATCAAGATATATCCAAGAAATAATACGTAGGTTTTTCGGACTTCCATTCTTCCCCTGAAGGCAAGACATTTTCCGATTGCATCTTTTCAATTGCAAATACTGCTACACGTCGTTCGACGGTTCTCTCAGTATCCTCCTCCTTACCTTCCCCAATGGGCTTCCTGAGTCATTAAACACTCGTCCCCAAACGAGGTAGGTAACCTTACCTTCCACAACCTCCAACTCGGTTAGCACATTTAGTGTGGTAAGTTGCGTCACTTCATTCAGCCACTCCGCGAGAGTAATGATTTACTTGGGGTAGTGATGGGCGTCGAGCGCCATGGTGACCTGCGGATGCGTTCGCGAGGCACCGAGGGTAGAGAAATTAATGACAGGAGGGAATTGAAAGATGCTCACGGAGCTCATCATCATCGTAACCACTGTCGATGTAACCTGCCTGTGGAGGAGCTCGAGCTGTCATGGTGATATCAATGTATTAGTGCGAAGGGGGTTAATTCGAAAGGGGAGAACGGCCTTGGAAACCACTGACCGTTTTACACTTACCGTCTCCCACCGAGTGACTCTGATGAAGGAACGTGTGACTCATCTGCGATAGTATATTTTAATAGGATAATACCCGAAGAAAACTGGAGAAGTATGTGCTTTGACATTCTTATAATCATTGGTGTCTCTCATTTAAGTAACTCTATGAGTCTTCGAAAGGAAATTACACCGCATGAAAACATTAGGAGTCCCACGATTTCACTTTCATTTATTCGCTCCCAAAACAAATAGTGCGTCTTGAATGTTAGAAATATTTTAATGTATACATCAACAAGTTATATGTTCCCTTTCTAGATGAGAATTTTTCTTAATTCCCTTCCCTGTGTCACCGATGAGTTTTTATGTATTTATTTTGACCTGGGACGAGTCCACTAAGGACAGGAAAAGTATTTATTATTTATAATATGATTACAAAAATATAGATCTTTGCGTTACTGCACAAATCAAATGTCTTAGAAAGAATAGAAGTAGCTAAAGGGATATTTCCGTTACCAATTAGCGGAGATTAGTACAATTTTGTTGTTTACAAATTTAAATAAATGTTCATCACAAGACTTTATTAAGTTCATATTGCCATTAGTAGCTTTATAAAACCGATTTTTGGTACGTGTTTGACCTATCTTTAAACTTTTATTTTTATTTTAATTTAAAATTTTATTTTAAAAATGTATGAAACGAATTGAACATATATTATTACTTGTTTTTATACATCCCTACTTCTTTCTAAACAATTTTTCCTAGTATTTTACGAAATATTTCGTGCCAAAGGTACTCGCGGGAAAGTTTCTGATTCAAAAAAAGCCACAACAATATTGTAATAGTTGTCTGTCAATTTCATAAACTATAGAGTCGTCGTAAGATGTTTGGAGGAAATCTCTGTTTTCTGTTTAACACAAATTGAAATAACTAAAGGTATTAATTAAAATATAATGATAAATAAACTTATCTGCTTTAGGCTTATAGTTTTTAAAGTGATTTTTAGATTCAGTCTTCAACTCTTTTATAAATCATATCAGGGCAGTATAAAAAAAGGATGCACATGACTGAAAATACATTATTAAAGCAGATTACTGCTCAAGAAAATCGTAGTATGGAAAACTGAGCATAGCCGAAAACTCACTGTCGATTGCAGTTCTGGGGTATAAAATGATTTTGGATTGGTAAGTAGAAAACGTCTTGAATTAAAATATATGTTACCCGGGGATTACTTAAATCAAAATTTGGCGTAAAAATTATAATATTAGATAAATATTTACAAAGTTCGTTACAAAAAATTGGAAGTGTCTAATATCTAAGTGCCTAAATCCAAAATCATTACACTTTTTTGAAAAAATATATCTAATCAAACCTCTATATTCTCAAATCCCTGCTCTCAACTGATTTCTTCATTCAAGTTAATAAACAAGTAACAATTTATTAGGAATTATGGTTTTATGGTTTTTTAAATTTTATAGTGGTTTCAATTATACATTTAAACATTTATTATTTTTAGGCTTTGTATTTAATTTGAATATGGAATTTTTAAATATCTTTTTTTTTACCTTAGATTTAATGCTTAAGAGCCATATTTTCAAAAAATTCAATCTTTCATCCCTATAAAACTTGCCCTGGCATTTGTTTTAAAGACTGGATTTGCAAAATCTTGCTTGCTGTGCCTTCTTCAAGGTATATTTAATGTCAGGAAGGGATGAAATATTTCAATGAAATAAGGGGTCCGTATATCAAAGTTGACGATAACCACGATTCCTACATAAAGGTGAATAGGTAATTGATCAACATAACAACCACAGGCGCTGTAAGAAAGACTTATAACGATCCCTAGCTCATTGGCTCATTGTTGCCGAGTGTGAGAGACTTTAAGATAGGTTGATTTGAGATTTGATGCAATGAAGATAAAATGGCGTTTTCTCAGCTTCCAGCTCACGCGTTGACGCTTAGAAGGAACCTGCTCTACTTAGAGTCTAAATATCAGATATGACAAGTGGAAAAAAGGAGGAAGTTAACTGCTTAGTCTATCGCGTTTGCGAATAAATTATGCGAGCCTTGCATGAAAAGAAAGTTATATACCTGGAGTGGCTCTTAAAGTGGAATTTGAAGGAGTTGTCAATGATTTATTGATATGCACTCGCATTTCCTTCCTTAGTACCCGATTGATTTTATGAAACGGTTTTAACTGCATAAATCGTAGGGAGAAATGAAAAACTAACAAATATATATATATAGAATAAATGTTGCTCCCCTGGGTTTTATGTTTTCAGAGTGGACAGTCTCTCTGTGGGCGGAGATACGTTATTTTCTATATTTATTTGCTCGCTTTAAGTTACGTTATATGACTCTAGCAAAATTTTTCAAGAGCTATGTGAAAAACGTATGTGTAGTCGCAAACAGCAATACTATGGGATTTCAACGCGTGTTTAGTTACTATTTTATTTTTTTCTTTAACGAAAAACATTATTTAGACCGACTGTAATTTGTTGAATGCTGTATTTCTTAGGAATGGCTAATACCACAATCGATTAAAAAATATTTTTTCACAAGTAATTCTGATATAATTACAATTTATTTTTCATTGCATGCTCTCATTTATCATTTACAATAGCAGAGCTAAATTTTTTTTTGAAGTAATTTAGTATTAGCAATCTGTTAATGTGCATTTAAAGTTGTTTAACAAGTGTTCATAGCAAATTAACGCAATGCAATATAGCTGGATCCTCCAGATAAACCAAACATTATTCAATGGCTAAGGATGGAAAATATCAACGAAAAACAACCTCCATAACGTTAGATTTCATAGGAAACACTTCACTTACAGTTTTTATAGGTTTTTTCAAAAATATATTTCTTATTTTTAACCACGTTTCTTCTAAATGCCTATAGGATCGATCCTACTTATCTTTAAGTTTGGGATATTTAGCTAGTACCGGCCCGCAAGAAAAAAAAGAAAATGATGATGTTACACGCATCGACGATGCATCGCAGTTTATACAGTGTGGTTATCATTTATCCGATACTCCGAGAAAAATGTGAATTCACTGAAAAGTTTCTGAGGTTATTGATAAGGACACTCACCGAGATGAGTGTCGTCCCCAAATGTGATTTTAATCGTTTTCAGTAAATCAATAAAACATAATAGATAAAAAAATTAAAACTTACATTCTGGAATTCGTTTACTGATATATTTCGGCCGGATTCTCCACAATCAAGAAGCCTGTAATCGAAATTTAATCTCCACTTGGGAAACTGATCAAAATAATGTGGCTCAGAGGTGAGAAAACATATATTTTTGATTGTTTTGGGAATTTTGCCTGTCACTTGAATTTTGCTTCCCGTTCATTCTACCCGCTTGGCAGGGTACGGTTATGCAAGCCCCATGACCGATCAAACTTTGATCGGATTGAATGGTTTCCACGGTGACTGACTCTTTCGGACAGGGACGAAGCATTCACTTCTTCTCTATGGTTTTCCCACGGTGGTGGAAAGGTAGGGGGCGAGAATGGTAATGCGATTAAACCCCTTGAATTAGCCGATGACGGAAGTTCGCTCCACACCATCCATCCTTTGCTCCTCCGGAGCTCCGGGAGCTGAGGATTCATTAACCTTTTTAAAGCGACCGCTGAGCCGTGAATCCGTGACATTATACACGTTCGAGGGGGGACGTCGGGGGAGGGAGGGGACCCCGGGGAAGGAT
>WURS02210844.1:0-20170 GCA_011762765.2 Rhinocypha anisoptera | reverse complement strand
ATCAGTCAGGAGGAGACACCCGGGGAAGGAACTATGCGTCTGCCTTCAGGGAATTCCAGACGGGACTGCCTGTTTTCTCATCCATCCCCCAACGGTAGTGCTGCCCTCCGACCCTTCACCAGGGGCACGGAGAACGGGGTTGATTCGAGAATTAATTCCCGTAAGGACGTGGGGAGACGGTATGCCGACCGTAACCACCGAAAGGTAATCTTTCGGTGGTCACGTATGAACCCTTCGATTTGAATCACGTTGACTTCTAGCCCAGGGGGTGATTCTGGGAACTGTAGTCCTGCTAGGCTCCTGGTCTCCGAGACCCTCACCACATTTCTTGCTTAACCCACCCACTTGATCTTTAAGCATCCTCCTCCATCACCATATTTCGAAGGTTTTTATTTTCCTACAGTCTACTCTTCCAATGGTCCAAGTCTCTGCTCCAATACGATCGTTTTCACATACTACTTCCTTGTTTTGAGCGATACCTTCCTTCAGCATCGTAATCGCCTCTTCTCCATGAATGCTTTCTTAACTTCTGCTAATGTACACTTGGTACCTCTACAGCTTCTTCTGTCCCATGTCATCCAGGTAATTGAAGGATTCCAATTATTGTAATGTATATCCTTTTAACTTGAAGCCTGCACTCATCTTCTCTCTTCCGCATACTAGTATTATAGTATTTTCCCATTTATTCTCATGTTGTACCAACTCTTTCAGTACTTGTTCCATTGTGTGTAAAGTAGTTTGTAGGTCTTCCCGTTTCTCTGCTATGGTTGCTTTTTCGTTCACGAAACGTAGCATGCTAATTTCTTCTCCGTTCATTTTTATTCCTCTTGTTCCCTTTTCTCATATAGAATTTTCTTTATTGCCTGTTCCAAGTGCTCAATAGTCCTGGAGGGAGAATACATCCTTTCCAAATGCTAGTTCGTGGACTTGGAAATTAGTAATATTTGTCATGTATGTGACATACACTCATCTTTCGATGTTCCTCGAACTTCTCCTAAAATTTTATTATAACTATTATTTAGAAAATTAGGTAAGTAATTCATGATTGGTACTATCAAATAGAACGATATCTTGAACATGTTTTTCAATGTGCTTCATCTGTCGGTAGTAAGTGGAAAATTTTATTGACTATATATATATTTCAAAACTTGATAAAATTAATTAAAACAAATAAGTAGGTACCTAAAAATCGCCAACGACGGCTATCATAGCCTCTTATCCTGAGGAGAAAAAAATGCTTTTAGAGGAAAACCTGTCTCGGTTTCCTCTCAAAATCTATGCTCGGAATAGTATTTTACCATTTACTTCGTTAACATGGTCATCAGGGACGGAAAGACTTTTTCCAGTCGCACTCCTCATTACCACCCTGAGCGAAACAATCACTCGGCATTAAAAACTGCCATGCAAAAAAGTCAACACAAAGTATCATTATGAACCGTTGTCAATATTTAAACTCACCGAAGACTCAAGTGCCGTCCATCATAAACGGATTGCAACCGATATAGCCATATTCTAACCTTTATTGGCCTACAATGCATTCAAAATTGGGAGCGGGTTTAGCAACAACTAGCGACACATGTAGGAATTAATTCCTACTAAGACCGCTACGAGCGCCATTTGCGGCCATTTATGTGAACTAATGTGAGTGGGGATTGGTCGGGTCAAGTCGGGAGATGCAAGAGATCTTGTTAATGCTCCGTAATGTTATTTATTTGGAGAGTGAAAAATTAGTAAGAAATCTTGCTTAAATACCAAGCATTAATTTCGAATGTTCTTTTAAAATTACTTTGGTAATGCTCTTTCTTTATCTCTCCTATTTACCCTTTCATTCAATGGACGATTTATATCCGAGAGGGAGGTTACAACTGCGTGCAGGGTAACGAAAGATCCAGTTGTATAATTCCGAAGATGAATATAAATGAACATCGGTAAGTATATAATTCCGCTTTTGAACAGTGCCCCCGTAGTGTCTTCTATATTACAATAATAGAAAAATTTTCTTAGTTTTAGTCACATGTTTCAACGGATTAGGGCCGGTTTGACTAATCGCTTTTGAACCACGAACACTCAATTCTCAATCAAATTACATGTCATTTGGTTGTTTATTTATTATTAGAATATATATATTTGTTTTTGTCATTCATATTTTGGTATTGTTCCATAGATTATTTATCTTTGGTCGTGGTCTCTAAAATCCAATGTCAACCAAGGGTTAATTTGAATAGGACCACGGGGATCTTGTAAAAATAAGATCAGCGATCCGGCCTTGATTTTTCTTCGTGAAATCAAAGATCCTTGTTGGAATCGTTTTCCGCATTCATGTTTAACATTTCTCAGGTGTTTTCCACACGGCGGTGGATTTATAAAAATAAAATTTACAAAATACAAATTTGCAACTTCGCAATGGTGAAGTGACGATTTTAATTTGGTGACGATATTCATTTGATGAATTCACGTCCACATCTTTGACGACTCCAATTTACACACATGAATACTTCTGAAGAAATTCCAAAGGTGTTGTTTCAAAGCACTGAAATTTCTTCAGACCGGTTGGAATTGAGTATAAAAACGGGAGTGGAAGGATAGAAAGAAGAGTAATATAAAGATATTCTTTCGGAAATAAGATTGACTTATTTTCATTCCGTTTCTCTTACATCTCTCTTATACTTCAGACATATCTTTATCATGAAATTATGCACGTCTTCAACACTCACTGTAATTCCCACATAAAGAAATTTCCTCTATTGGTAAAAAATAGTATTAATTTTTACTCTACTTTCTGGCAAGCATTATTTTTCAGTTTTCGTACATTCTTTATTTTGTCTTAGCGTCTCCCTTTTCCCAAATTGTTCATCAATCAGCTGTGGTCATTTGCTTACCCTATCCATTTACTTAATTGATTGTCGTTTATTCTATTTTTGGTATTTTCTTTATTTTCATGTTGTTGTTCTTCAATTTCCCTGCTTTCATAAATTTTCACACTGATGATCTTTGGTCTGTCCCCATTCCCATGACCCAAATTCAAATATTGTGAAGGTCGACTGATTCTGTTTACTTTATTTCCCTTTAAAACGCATGACTCACATCTGCCTTTTTTATCTTCCTACAACTGCAGTGTATATTCCCATCACACTGATGTATTGAAGAAACAAGAGGTTGACTTTAGTTTTACATAAATTCACACAACCCAGTTTTCGACAAATTGTTTTATTATTCTGAGGATTCCATTTCCCAAACTGTAGTCATGTTAAAGAAATATTTCCCTGGGATTTACAATTACTTCTTTTCTTCCTCAATGGGTACATTCCATCAGATGCAGCCCATGATAATTTCGCATAATTTCTCCACTAAACCGCAAAGCTGATTCTACTTCCCTATAACTAGTTTGTTACGTGTACATGTGAAATTGAACCAAGTTTGTTCCTTGTAGTCGTATTTCATTTAATTAGAAACTGTTGACTATGCAGTGTTCAGTTGTCTATTTGATAATTCACCTCTGTTTGAATGGAAAACTTGCTCCTCTCTTCGGCTGTCACTCAATATCACATGAAACAACCCTAGCACATAATTTGTTCTGTGGCTTTATTTAAAGTTGCAGTAAGTTAGTATTAGCAATGTGATATAGAAATTGTCAAATGGGGTAGGTTTACTTTTAAATATTTATTAATTATACTAAGGTTAAGTGACAACATCAATTGGAAGGTCATTGCTCAGTCCAGTCTTATGTTCATGTGGTTCATTAAGCCATTTTTGGTTGTGGGGTAAGAAAAATTAACTAATTTATTTAAACTTCAATTACTCTATGAAAGCTTCCTGATTGTGAAAAATAATCTGTTCATTATCAAGTGATATAATCTTACAGGAATTCGCTCTTAATAAAAGAGTATTTCTGCTGTTTTTTTGTTGAGAACATTGTAGCAATTAAATGATCATTGTAGCCGGTGTATCACCAATATTAATTGCTGATGATCTTTTCTATTCAATTTTTAGTTTGGCTGCTTAATCTCTTGTTTTGCTTCTGCTGATGTCTCAAACATGTGGAAGGTGTTGCTGACATCGGGGAATTCCATACAAGGCTATAAATGCACGTTCATCAGTGCATCCATGTAAGTTCTTCCTTCTGCCAAATAATATTATAGACATACCTAGATAGAAAAGTAATTATTAATTGAAAACTTAAGTCATTTTGCACTGTTGTCGGTGGGATAACAAATTGCAACCATATAATATCTTTACTTACATGTAATTTTCGGGAGCTATACACGCTGGAGCATTGGAGGCAGTAATTCTATTCCTTTTATCGAATGTCTTCTGCATTTGCATGTCCTTAGGTACCATTCCTCCTTCAGTCCCTCTTTTTCTTTTCATTACTCCAACTCTTCAGGCTTTTTATCATCTTCACTCTTCTACTTTTCTGCATCTATTTATTGATCTTTGCTTCCATCACTTCCCTCAGGAATCTCTTATTCCTCCTCAATGCATGGACTATCCTATTCTTTTTCTTTACTTAATTTCTCTATTCACTGCTTGAACTTAATTTACCCTTAATTACACCTCCCTGATGTACCCTTATTTACACACCCACAATTGTCCACTAACCTGATGCCTGACAGTCCCCTCCTAGCTTTTATCGTGAAGGTTTAAGTTCTTTTCCAATTATTCTTAAAGAGATGCTGTTCTTCTTCACAATTGTATGAAAATACACTCAACACCAAGTACTTCACCAACTTTTTCCTTATTTCATTGTCTATTTTACTAGTCTTTTATTATCTTTCCTTTTTTCCTAATTTTTTTCTTGTGTCTTTTTCCATTGCCCTAAAAAGTCAAATAGGTCCTATCCTTACACTCACTTCACTAATAGGAAAATGTCGAAATGCCTTAACCCCTCAGCTGCAGATGCCTCATTCTTTCGTGACGACTTGTGTGGGAAAAAAGTTACCATGGAACTCTTTCCTTCTATTTCAGACAAAGATTTATTAGATGACGGACCTGGGATGACCCTTAGTGTATCCCAGTTCCCTCCAAGGGAATATTGGAGATGTGTTTGACTCTAGTCAAACTATTTGATGCAGGGATGTTTGGAAAAATGAACTCCATATCTATATTTCTTGATAATTTCTGATTAATTTGATACTAATCAGTATGTAAATACTTTTACTTATAACGAGTATTTAACCGAAACTCAGATACAACTAAGGGAAATGATGAGGCTGGGTCGGAAAAGGATTTCCCTAATTTTTCTGGAAGGAAGGATTATTTTTAAGGAATCCATGCTGAATATAATATAATTTCTGTCGTTTTTTTTTTAACAAGGTTGTATCAATTAAGTGATCATTCCATGGTATCACTGATATTAATGACTGATGACCTTTTCATTTCAATTTTTAGATTGGATGCGAATTGCTGGTCCCAATTGAGTGGAAGGTGTTGCCTACATCAGGGAATTCCTTCTGAGGCTACGAATGCCAAAATACATCCATTGGTGAAGCAATGTGAGTTTATCCTTCTGCTATATAGGAATATATTAGTCCATATGTAGAAAAGTGGTGATTAATCCACAACTGAAGCCATTTTGCACTCTTGTCAATGGTTTATAAATAGTAACCATGCTGCTTCTCTAATTACTTGTAATTTTGGGATATAAACTCAATGGAGCAATTGATACAGTAAATTTATTCACCTTACGAATATGCAGATTTTTAGGTGCCATCCCTCCTCCAGTCCCTCCTGTCCTGTGCCATTCTCTTCAGTATTCTGTACCCCTTTTGGTTCTTCAGGCTATCTTCTTCCTTCTGCTTTTCTCCCCTTATCTATGGACAATTCTTTCAATCACTTCTCTTGCTAATCACTTCCTCCTCATCCAGTTCTTTTCCATTCTCTTAATTTCTGCATTCACTGCTCACACTTAAATTACCCTGATGAGTATGTACTTGCATAATTGTCCACACACCTAATGCCTGATGTTCTCCTCCAAGGCCTTATCTTAAAGGTTACAATTCTTTTCCAGTTTTCCTTAAAGAGACTGTGCTTCACAGCTGTATAAAATGCACTCCACACTCCAAGTACTTTACGATCTATTTCCTTATTTAATTGTCTTTATTATTAATTATTCTCTTTCCTTTTTTGCTAAATGTTTTCTTGATTGCTTTTTCATTACCCTAAATGATTTAATATTTCCTATTCTGATACTCATTTCACTCTCGCTTCTCCACTCCATCATTTCCTTTCATGGTTATACTTTACCCCCTGCTCTAGTTGTACCTCTTTAACCCTTTCAGTGCTATGGACGCATATTTGCATTTCCATTTTTCTCGTCCCCTGCTTAATAGGCTTTTCATCTTGTCCGAATGAGGTCTTCATAGTGGTTTAGGAACATCTCTTTAGAGATGGAACAAGCATAAATTTTTCTTGTAGATGTTAGGAATATGATTTTTATGGTCTTTCAAAGACCTTTCTGACCACCCTGTCACTTTCCATTTATCCTCACACATCCCAAAGGGACGCTCAAGTGCTCGTGCAGTTTAAGCCTAGTGTGGCAATATTATTTCAGTTCCCTTTAGCTCTGAATGCATATTTCAAGAAGCCTCATAAGAATTTTTCTGCCATACCACAGTGAAATTTGGAATGCTTTGAGATCTGCTTATACAATTTCCGATATTTAGCAGTCATTTACAAGAAAAATGACCCGAAGATAAGGAAGTGTTTGAGATTTTAACAAAAGGTGATTGTGAGGGGATATTTTCTGAGGAAGATGTGGCATTTGAGACAATCCTAATCATCATCATTATTATTAGGGTGATAGTATAAGGCTCGTGTGTGATTAAAAAACAACATGAAGACAGTCGCATTGGTAAAAGAATATTGTTATGTTTTCATGTACCTTATTATAATGGTGAAAACAAAACATTTGCGTATCTACAATAAAAACTAATTATAAAATTAAATTCTTTAATATCACGATCATTATTTTTCTTTTTGATTGCCGTTAATTACTGTTACTTTTAATAATTTCTTTTTTTCTTCATTCTTTTTTTTTCATTTCCAATTCAATATTCTTTATGGTTATTGGTGAAAATTTTGTCACAATAATGTTTTTTTATTTTAACATTTTCTTTGAAAGTTAAAAAAAATCATGCGTGCTGGGGGTATTTAAATGTCTCAGACCACTGCGTGTAGCATGGGGCACCTTGGAGGAAATGCTTAGCACTGAAAAGGTTGATAAGAACTTCCATCATTTCACCTTCCCTTACTCTCCTTGCCTACATCTCCTTCTGATCTATTCCTAGATAATTTCTTTATTCCATGCCCTCCAGCCATTGCAACATTGCCCATATGTCTTTTCTACTTTCTGCAATGATAATATTAATGATCAATTTTAAATTGTGGTTGCTCCTATAATGTTTAATCATGAGAGGAGAACTCAAATGTGATTAATGGTGCAAAGTGGTTTGAATCTCACTTTCATTGTCTAACCAATCACACTGCATTTATGTTCCACTTAATGTGTTGACACTGATTTTATGTAAATTCATGGCACTAGGCAACTTGTAAAAATGGCTATGTAAAACTGGTGGTATTCTCATTATACCTATCTATTCCAATTATTATAATTCACTGAGGAGGCAATAACGTGATGGAATTCAAGAATAAGGCAATATATACTACGTAGCATTTTGTATCTCACAAAATTTAGGAGAGTATGACCAGTTAAAATGATAATCATGATCATTTGGTCATCACTTAAGATGATGATTGTCTAAACCAGTCATATGCTCCGTTGTGATATTTCTCGGCAAAGGTGGACCAGTGACCTCTCCCGAGGTTGCATTAGCAGCTCTTTTCACAGCATGTTTCTGAGGTCAAATTTTTTTTACATGCCATGGTTTTTCGAAAGAAATTTATTTCAAACTACAAACATGATGTAAGAAATGATTTTCTTGTGATTTGCTGTGTGTGCAATTTTTAAATGAATTTCTATCATTAATTATTAACTTAGATCTTGTACAGAAGACTCTTGTAAGAATATACCAGTGGTTACTAATGTCTAGTTACTATATTTCGAACTCTGTTATAAAGTCATATTAATCAGTCTCCTTTTGTTATGGAATGAAATCTTTCTCTTCCGGTTTATTCCTGCCAAAAGTATGAATCAATGTTGCAGCTTAGTGGAAAGATTTTGCAGCTATAATAGAATAAATAATGAGCAAAAATACTCTTTTTTTGCGAGTTTTACTAATAGTGTTATAGTCATTTGTGTTAGCAGACTGTTGTACATGTTACTACCACTGTAGGGAAATCCCAAAGGATTACTTTGCATTATTTATGCACTAAATACAAGAACATTGTTAAAAATAATGGTAGAATTTCATTTAAAAATGGTATAAGCTTTGCAAAGAGATAATGATTTCAGTTTTTAAATAATAATGCTTGAGTTTGTAAAAAGATGGCTGCTTTAAAAAAATACTCTAGACAAAGAAAAAATTGACCGTGGACAAATTCTGAGAAAGGGGCAGCCAGACCGAACAAGGGTCAATTTATCACTGCCAGTGGGCTGAAAGAAGGATTTGACACCCTGCATAGTTGAATCGAAATAGGAAGAAAATATACCTGTGATGGGTCGCATCTGGTTATCGCACAGCAACCGTTATCTTTTTCATTCCTTGTGAACCACCAAAATTTCGGTAATTTGGCATGAAAGGGTTAAGAATTTTAATAGATTATTGGATGTTATGATAACTAATGCACAGCCAATACCATTGTTGTCAATGCTGTTCTGGTGTAGGAACCTTCATCATGATTCCTCCGCTTTAAATTCTCTCCAGAAATGTTTCCTTCAATATTCTTTGGAATTGTGCTCCATCTAACAAGAAGAATTCACACCCTGCCCAAGTTTCATTCACTGCCCAAATTTAATGTGGCAAAAGCCATTTGAACTGTCTCCTCATACAGGAATAGGAAAGATAATAATTTTTATTGCAAAATTTTCTATGAAAAGCCATGATTAACTAGAAAGCGCATTGAGTGGAACTTAAGTGTCTTGGTTACACAAAAGAATTAGCTTGAAGTGCAGGTGAGCTGTGGAATAACTTCACCAAATAACATATAGTAGTATACACTGTTTGTTTAAACATTCAATAGATAAAATTAAAACTATGAGTATTTGATTATATACTTGTGTTTATTATTTTTCACCCATAGTGACTGGTATGCTGTATTTGCACAATTCTAAGATGTAACTGGTTCTAACTCCATACCCTTTCTTTGATGATTCACATATATTGTTATATAAATTAAGTATTATACAAATGTATATATTATAAATTTATATAACCAGCCTCTTAAAACCTAAGTTTTGTTTATTAAGTAAGGGTGGAATTCAGATAGTACAAAGCCCATTGGTATATGAAAATTCACACATCAGGGTAGAAAGCCAATATACTTTCCCTCTGCTAGAAGTGCCTGTGGTTTCCCAGAAAGTTGTGGCCCCCTTAAAAGCACTCTGTTTAGTTTTAGCTTAAGGTGTCCTGAGGCATCCCTGGGCTTTCATAATCTTGTATGAATGTAAGTAGTTGAAATTTTAACTCAAAATGACTTATCAATCTTTGAATTGGTAATCATGAATACAGTAAATCCTCATTAGCACATTCTCGCTTAATGTAAATCTCACAATAGCATGAACACAAATGTACTCCCCGATTGAATATATGGAATCACATGGATTTGTATTTGTTTGCCATGAATTTTGGTTTCTACAAATTTCTACAGGGGGTGTAGTTGACCCAAAGCATATGCTTACACCATTCTTCCACATTGTAACCTGTTTTCAATTTTTTTCCTTCCCTTTTGTCTACCATCTCAATATCGTTACTCCATGCAATTTTACCCCCTTTTTGAGGATAATCCTTTCAGTGAATGGAGGAGCCAACCCAGTTACAAGTGTAAAGGGTCTAGGGACTCACTCCTTATTTTATCTTTAGTTCATTCTTTGAAGAAACCTTGAAAGAATTTGGCAAGAGGAAATGAGATTGAGCATGCATCAACTAAGTTTGCAACTGTTGTTGAGAGAATGAGTGAGCAGGAGATCAATCACATCCTTTGTTGGATAAAAATCTGTGCACAAAAGTAGGTGTTCGTTCAAGTGTTTAAATAGAAATTGAAGCAGTAATAACAAACAAATTTGATACTAAAGTGAGAAATAAGAATTACTCTCAAGTTGAAGCTCCAAATATTGGAGGAAGTGAATATAGGAGGTAACAGTAAAACTCAAATTGGTCACAATTTTGGAATTCCTAAATCAACGTTGTCAGCAATACTCGAGAATCTTGATAAAATATACCAAGTGGCTGTGTCAAGATGTGTGTGACGTATTGTGAAGTGTCTGAGTGGAGCTCTTCATAATGAGTCTTTGAAGTATTGGAGAGTTTTAATCACAGCTCAACAGGAGAACTTTTACTCAGCAAAGGACTACTTCCATTGCATCCAATTTGGAAAACAAGCACTTCAAATGCTCCATTGGTTATCTATGGTTATTTTTGAAATGCCATGGTATCTCTTCCCAAGTGTTTTGTGGTGAAGTCAATAAATTGGAAGAAATAAATTCAGATGAATGATTGGTCAATTTCAAACTTTCCTGGGAAAAGTATGCACCTTGTGATATCTTTGATGTGGACAAAACCAGTATTTTTATGATCACTTGCCGAATCATTCATTGGGTATGAAGCACCACATGGGAAGCAGTATTGGGGAAGTTTAGTGACTGAAAATGGGAGCTGTACCAAGGAAGTGAGACAAGAGGATAGCAGTGGGTAAAAGAGAAAGTAAAAGAAATTTGAGAAGGTGAAAGGGCTTCTGACAGCATGTAGAATTCCAATGGAACTGAGAAAGTGATTTGCTAATTTTTTTGTGTGGAGTGTGGTGACCTATGGTAGTGAAACATGGGCAGCCAAAAAGAATGATGATTAAGTACTTGGAAAGTTTTGAATTATGGTTGTGGAAGAGGATGCTTAAGGTGAAATGGACTGATAAATGAGGAAGTAGTGTTGAGAATAAGAGAGAAAAGAAAATTGCTTTTAAGGGAAATTAAAAAGAGGAAGACTGCATGGTTGGGGCATATATTATGCTGAAATGGCATAGTAATAAGAGTAATCGAAAGAAAAATAGAAGGAAAGCGAGGAAGGGGAAGAAGAAGAACGGGAATGCTCGATGACATAAAAAGTGGCCGAACTTAAAGAAGATTGAAAGAAGATACTCAGGAGCGACTGTGATGGAGAACAGCCAGTTGAAACCTGTCAGAAGACAGAATCACCAAGAAGAAGAAGATGCAAGAGAAATGCCATGGAGGAGGCAGTAGCAAGCAGTGCTCTGACCACGGATCTCACTTGGAATTTGGACAGGAGTGAGAAGTTATGAGCATGGGTGCTCTTAAAATCCAAGAGACGTTACTGTCAAAATGTACATGAATCTTTGTTTCCCTGTGATTACACCCACTTCAAGAAACTATGGATCAACTGCATCACATTCAGTGAGTGGTTTCTAAGATTCAATCAGAGAATCATTATTCAAACGAAAAGAACATATGCCGGCTTGGTTAGTCTGGGAGTAGAGTGCTCGCCGGCTAACTCAAAGGTCACCAGTTGGAGTCCAGCCCAGGGCATGGGTGTTGTTTTTGTCCAAATGATATGAAGAGATGCTAAATGATCATTGCTGTCAATGCATCCTATAAACAAAAATTCTCCAATTACAATGAAAAGAACATTTTGGACCCTCATAGTAAGAGCTGCAATCCATGTGATGGAAAGCAACGATAGTCTTAAGTAGGCATGTTTTACGTAGATGCTTTTAAGGGCCATTGGCTTAGCCTGGGAATCTGTTTCTGAGAAGTATATTAAAAATTACTTCAAGAAGAGCTAGACACTTTTTGACATCCATTTTGTTGAGCAGAAAGGAGTTGGCAGGGAGACACCCTAGGAGTGGGAGATGATACCCTGCAATGAAACCTACTGAAAAAAATGCAATGATAAGCTGATTAATGTGGATTAACAGTGTGTCTCATATCTGTGATTTATGTGCAGAAGCACTGACGGCACCTGATGAGCTTAAGCTTAACGTGGCTACATTAAACATTTCAACGGCATTTTCTGACAATCTAGAGCAAGTTACCATTCAATGTTCCAGCAATGAACTATGATTGCAACAAATAACCGGCAATATGTCCAAAGAATATTTACGATTTTTTATGCCTAATGACAAATAATATTTACTTTATGATGCATAATTGCAATTTTTCTATATGCATGAAAAAAATTGTGTGAATTAATTACAAATGTGAATATTTTTTCAAGACTATGAATTTAACCAAGTGAATATTTTCTTTTAGAATGGGAATGTAAATAAATTAATCTTCACTATAATAAATGGAAAACAGGTAACAGACTTACTCAGAATTATTTCCTGGGACATCAGTAAACACAAAATATTTTTAACACAAACTTTTCCAGGACCCTAGCTATCTGTGCTAATGAGGAACCACTGTATATAGATAATCCAATACAATTGAAGTCAAGGATTTTGCATACTTTTTAAGATAACCCCCTTACTTCAGAGGACTGGGAGAGAAAAAAACATCTCCTTAGATTTGTGCAAATACAGTATTCAGCAGAGTAGGATACCATGAGCCAGTGCTAAAAGTGAATTATAGGAGAATTTTATAAATTACAATTGATGTCTACATACATTGAGGTTATACTTGATTCGTGCTGTTTTTCCATGTTTACAATGACCCAGGCTAAGGTTGTGGGAATCAAGTTTCTTATAAGGAATATTATTTAAGTATGATTCAAATGAGTCCATAAGATACACAAAATCCTATTTTAATGCTATTTAAATGGTGAAAAATATGGCATTATTATGAAAATTTAAGTTCATCATAAAAATTTGGACTTTGGTGTTAAATGAACGTAAAATAATCTGAAATATTAAAAATATTTCAATTCAATTTCAATAATACTCATGGTTATCAAATGGTATTACATATATCCCCATCTGTATTCAAATGGTAATAGCTAATTTATATTCCATTTTAAATAATGCCAACAATAATCGGGATGCTCATTAAATTATGTCAATACTGTAAGTCCTTACTCTATTTGATTTGTGTTAAGTATTATTCAGCATTCATGAGTTGCATTTATTGCAAAAAAGAAGTAGATTGGAAATGCCTCACAAATATATATTGGCTTTATTCTAAACAGGAGTAAAAGATAATATTAATAATGTAAAGTTCTGTGTGTTGTAATGGATGTCATGAAATACTTTAATGATCTAATAATTTTTTTAGAGGATTAGCTGTCATCCATGTGATATATAACTTTTAAAATTATATTTCTGAACTTTAGAATGAGGCTTTTATGCATTTTGGAAAATTGTTCTCATTTGAACTGCCATTGAAGGAAGTCTTTCACCATTTTACCTTTATTGTCATGAAAGAAGTTTACAGCATTTTCTTCTTGATTCAAGAGTTTCTTATTAAGTTGTTTGGCCAAAACTCAAGTGAAAGTTTTCTATCATTCTGTGTGATCACATCCAAAATTTTCAGAATCCATCTATGAATCTTCCCAGTACTTTTTTCTGATATAAATATATTTTATTAATAATATATCAATTTTGGTCTGCCTAGGTGGTCAGATAATATCTATCTGATCACCTTGTCTGCTACTTTTTTGCATAAATAAAGGAATGAAGTGTTTGATTTGGATCTACATGATAAAATTTTACTTTAGTTGTCATGGGTTTTGAATTATAACAACACATCCTTTTGTTTGAATTTGAATTGTATTATGTACCAGGGAAACTGCTTATGAAAAGACATTCCATTCTGTTAGTGACTGATTTCAGGAACAATACTTTAACCTAGCAATGCAATGTGAGGTTAATAACATTATAAGATGGGTATTTCTTGGGAACCTCGAGTTTTGTAATGTCTCAGCTGCAGCACTCTGCACAGTTCATATTGGACGTGTTACTACCTCAGGAAATACTTTTTAATTTAGCACTGGCTCATCTTTTTCCTTTTACTCCATGCTTTCTGTAACATTTTATTTTATATAAATAATTTTTATTTTTAATATCTGTATTATAATTGTTATATGATGTTAATATGATCTTTGTTACAATATCACCCTCATTTCTTAATGCTGTCGGATATGTTTGTACTTGTAGCTCAGCGGTAGACTTAATTAGAAAAGCTTAATTATTCATCAAGCACGTATACCTTCATCCATTGCGAGAAAGTGTGGTTACACATGGTGTCACAGCCATTATTATTTAATTGTCCTGTAAGTTTTCATTTTTATATGTCTCTGAAGTAATAATTCCCTATTAAAAGGTTTGTCTTACGAATGCTTAACTGAATATGATTGGTTTCATCAAGTACATTGTCATCTGATTGCTAAAAACATAACAATTACATTCCTTCACCTCATCTCTCTTAGTTACAACTGCACAAATCCATTGCAATCACAATTTTCAAATTTGTACTGCAGATATGAAAGTTAATAATTAGACAAAATATTGCGATATGTTTTGAGTGTTCTCTTTCTTTATTTCAATGATTTTTCCTCTATGCAGTTATAATAACTTTCAGTAAAGAATAAGACATAGTTGAGTATCGCTGAACTCCAGTTAACAAGTTATCTTTTTTTAACACTTTGAAATCTTAAGTCGTGTATCTCAATTTTTTTCGGTTAGCATTTAATGATTTATAGCTGTGTGATGTAGAATGTAGTGGGTATTTGTCCAATTGCATTAGCCTATAATATTGTCACAGGAATATGTGACCCTTGGAGAGAAAATAGAGATTTGCATGACTGAGGTTAAAGGACAAGTATTTTTTTTTTTACTAGTGGATAAACTAAATTGTGGATAAGTTGAAATTAGAGAAATTCCATGTACTTATCTAGTCAGGTACCTATTGCAAATACATACTATTACAGGGCAGCAAGTGAGAGGAAAATAAGCAACAAAAGATGGATGAGGAAGAAATTAAGGGTTAGGGGTAGGAAAATCTTGCTAAAGAAAAGGAACTTTGAGAACATTTACAGATGAAATTCTGGGAAGGAACTCTGGAATCAGTTGTACATCAGTAATAATTTTAAATTGACCATCCTTCTGTAGTAAGTAGATGAGGGAGTAGACACAAGTCTTAAAACTTGTGAGACTAGGGAATTTTCTGTGTAATATGTGAGTCAGTGAAACATTGAGGAATTGCATATATTTTTATTGGCCACTACGGAAATGTTGAGTCGTGTATGGAGATAAATCAGATTGAGGAACTAAGGTCAAAAGAAACAGCAGGATTACTAAATGTACCATACTGAGAATAAAAACAGCACTTTTCCACAGAAAAGTAAAACATTAATGTACAACTTACATTTCAGCTTACCGAGCCATCCTCAGGTACAATGTGGATGGGTCAGTCAGCTGAAACGTACGTTGTACATTAAAGTTTTATTTTTCTGTGGAAAAAAGCTGTTTTTATTCTCAGTATGTATCTCTTCCACCACATCACGCCCGATTCGGTGAAAATTACTAAATGTACCCTTACAATATCATGGGAGAATGAAATATTATCTTGTTATTCCATACAGTTGAATGTGATTTGAACTTGATTTATTTTTTGGAATAGAATAGTGACAAAGTAAAGAAAATAACTGCAGGGTAACAAATTTCACTTCATCTTTGGTGAGGTGACATGTTGAGTAATTTTATTAAGAAGAAAGCATAATAAAAATAGCCATTGCAAGGAGCATAAGGAACAAAGGAGCATGTAATGGTGCTCTCTTTCTGGGCTGCATGCATTTCATGAAATGTAGAGACTATACTTGAGTGTTTGAAGTTGTACCCTACTTTATGCTGATAGAATAGTGGTGTTGGCAGATTTCTTGAAGATTCACAGAAACTTACCCACAGGGTTGTGGAAGTTAATGAGAAATTGGGAATAATGCTTAATGTTAAAAGCACCGATTTCATGATAATACCTTTAAATAAACAGTCTCAGCAAGAGACATTGATCATCAATGAAGAAAAAAATCCTTAAATATCAAAGTATGAATTATTAGAGGCCAATTTTAAATGGCAGATATGTTATATCTAATGGAATAAAAGCCAGCATGGGTCAAACAAGAAATCCGTTCAACCTAATATGATGAGTATTCTCCAGCACCATGTGAAAAGTATAGGTCAGCCTTATAAAATGTAGTCAACAATATATCAAAGACTTGGCAAAGAGTTGTCACCTACAATGGTTGATCTTGCAAGCCATTCAGAATATCAGATCAAATTGTTTTTTGCCAACGAGTGGTTAACAATTCAGGGGAGTGAAAAAAATTGAAAATATCATGTACAAATTGTACCAATTTAGTGGCACATATATCCCTGAAATGGAAACTGTGGAACTTTTATGAAACCACCCAGTAAGAAGAAAATTACTATTGAAGATTATGCAAGAGGCACATTTCTAGTATCTAGGCTGTGACATAACATTAGTAGAATGATAAAATGAAAACAACCAAAGAAACAAAAAAATCAGTCAATTTCTAATATTGTGAATTGTGACCCAAGAAAAAATGGCCAAGGACAAATGGAAGTATTGGTAATGAAAAACCTGCAAAATGCATCTATAACAGGGAATGGAGACACCAATTGAAAAAGCAACAAATTTCAAAGATAATAGGATAGATCATCGTTCATGTGTTGAGGAGCAAACCATAGCTATTTAGTATTGCATATATATTTTAAATATCATAAGCCAAAACAAAAAATGGGACTTTGAAGAATCAACCCTGTATGGACAAAAGTGAATACTGATGATTGTACAAGGAACAAGTAGTATTTAGGATGTGACAACATAGGAAGATGTCAAAAATATAATAAGAAACAAAACTATCATAGCCATGTCACAATAAGAAGAGACTTAAAAAGTAAAACAACCTAAGAACCAAGTGAGTTTCTATAAAGCAATGTCAGTTCCTGCTACATAATCAGAATGCTGGACCTTAAGAAGAAAAGACCCAAGACAACAGAAAATAGAGACAGTAACAAAAAGAGGAGGATAGTGCAAAGAAAAGAGGCACATATATATATATATATATGCCTATAAACATATGCCTAGAAGATGGATAATGAGGATAATAATGGAATACAATCCAATGGGAATGCGTGAAGACCAAGAAGGAGGTGATGCAAGAATAACCAAATTGGCCTGATCTTGGAACAGCAGAAAAATAATGCATTTTTTTCAACCCAGTTGTATGGAGTTAAAAGTTGGACATTGAAAAAAAAAGAATAAGAATGGAAGCATTTTAGCTTTGGAAGACATATAGGAGTATATTGTGTGTGAATTGGAGAAATTGAGCTACAAATAAAGTAGTGAAGAGTTTAATTAGAAAAAGAAGAGTAGTTTGAGCCTCAATCAAAGTCAGAAAAATAATCTTGGCTGTGTCATGCTCTAGGAAAAATATTGATTACTATTATTAGCCATTGTCAGATTTAGAGGCAAAGATCGAAGTTTCAGGTGTGATGTGGTGGAATTTTAATATGTTAGGTATAAGGTTGATGCAATTTTCTACAAAAATGGAAAATTTTTTGTAGAAAATTGCATCAGCCTTTTACTCAACAGATTTAGAGACATTGGATGTAGCGTATTGTGAGATGGATAAGGGCTATCACAACATGGGAGCTTTTGCCATATACATATCAGGTGTAGAGTATCATTCACCATTAAACGCTGTGGATATGAAGAGGCATAGAGCGACTGTCAGCAAGAAAAGAAATAAGTATTTAGATGCTTTTTAAATTAAATTAACATTTCAGTATGTGAATGTAGTGGTTGTAGGTACCAATAGCTTATGATGGGAAGAGAATAGATTGTTCAAAGGATTAAAAGATATCTGTAAAGGGGTGACTACATATTGAGAATCAATGAGTGCTCTTGAGAATGTAAAAAGTTGTAGGGTTAGTTGTGTTGTAGGTGAAGCTAGACATTGAATTTGAATAAATATCTTTTAGGCAGACATTTTGCACATGTGCATTAATACATTGTTGCTTTGCCAGGATATGGTTAGACATCACACAAGGTGGGAGAAGGATGAAATCTCAGACAAGGCAAGAGAAATGAAATGTTGCATGTGGTTTACTTTAGCTGATTTTATGTTGGTACCTATCTCCTTACATAATTACTTTGATGATTTCATACGTAAGCTACCCACAGTTATTATGATATTATATGGGCGGATGACCTTAATTGGTAATATTATGTAATATATATTCCTATTATACATCAAATAGTTGTTTTAACACAATGTAGTTATGAAATGATATTTTTCATGTACCTAAAATTATAGATTTTTGTAAGATCACCTGTAGTTGAGACAATGCAAGGCTTTGTATTGACACACTTATTTTACTTCACAAATACTCGTATATTATTCAACATACATTGATTTTAATTCTGGCAACACTCGACAAACATCTTAAACACACCTGAACATGCCACTAGCCCCACAACTTTTATGATGCATTAAAAGATGGTTACCACCCAAAGCTAATTACCATTTTCATTATTTTCATATAACCATAGCCTTTTATTCGTAATTTACTTTTTTTCATTACTGAAATCCAAATTCAGACATTATGAATTACACCTGTGACTATAACTATTTAAACAAATGACAATTGCAAACAAATTTATCTTATGTCACAGCACATAGCCAGGGAAGCCCCAAGAATTGGGATCAGACTATTTTTTTTATAAAAATCCTTGTTACTGCTTTATGATAATTGTATACAATATAAGATTCATATGTACTTATTACATATTCAATAGCTAATTAAAAAGCCAGAAGTGACCTTTAAATTTGAATATAAAACAAATAAATATATTAAAACACAAATAAATATATTAAAACACAAATAAAATATTATCAAATAAGATATTCCTTGCAACAAAATTAATATGCCAATACCTTTATGTTGTAATTGACGAAGACATTCAAAACGACTTTTGGAGCTGATACTCATTTTTCAATTAAACTTTAAAACAATTTCATTATAAATGTACCATTTCAAGCCTACAATGTATCAAAACAACTATATAATATAACTAACTATATAATAACAACTAATATATATGTGATAGGTATCGCTTAATATTACCAATGTAGGTCATCCACCCATATAATACCATAACTGTGGGCAGCTTAAGCAGCAAATCAACAAAGTAAGGAGATACATAGTTACCAACATAAAATCAGCTAAAAATAAACTACATGCAACATTTCACCTTTCTCTCATCATGCACAATATTTAATCGTATTCCGGCAAAGGGATGATATACTATAGTCAGATGGGTGCTAGTGGCAGGGAGAGAGAACTTCAAATTGGAGGGTTACTTTGCTATGTATGTGTTATTTCCAACAGTGTTATGAGATAGCGTCTTCTATTCAAATATTTCTTGTGGTAGGTAAAATATGGTAGGAGAATTTAGTGAGACAGTTGTTAACTGATCTTTCATATCACAAATTTCTTATTACAACCATGACTGTACCCCATTTAGTAATCTCACCTATCACTTCATTTTCTTTGTCACTGCACAAACATGTGATTCATCTTACGATATCACAGTATGATTTCGCAACACTTTCTTATCAAAGCTCCTCAATGAATGTTTTTGGGTGGAACTTTGTTGATCTTCATTTATATTTTCTCATGACTTGGAGGCAGAATTAAGTAGCACAATTTTCTTATTGTTTGTAATGCCATTCAATTCTCTTAATTCATGCAACTGTGGACATTTCGGAAGGGATAAATTATTTCCAAATATATAGATCACAATACTATGTGCGCTGAATGGGAAATTTTATCGAATCTTTTAATAACAAATATGATTTTTATTTTGGACACAATGCAATGAATCTTTGTAAAAGTGAATTTGAGAAAACACTAGGGGAAATAGTTTAAAAAAACTCCATTCTATTATTTTGTACTTTCCATTTTCCTTCAAGAGTTGAACTGTCACAACAATGTACAACTGAGCATATAGCTTTCACCCTAGCAATTGAGTTACCTAGGAAAATGTTTTTGGCACATTTGATTCAAGTAGATGAGTCAAGTTTCT
>WURS02210736.1:0-20171 GCA_011762765.2 Rhinocypha anisoptera | reverse complement strand
TTCTTTGACATATGCTGCAATGAAAGAGGCTAGACACTTCTTTCTCGGATTTTCAATAATCCCCTGGATTAACTTTGATGTCTCATTGAGAAATAGGGCCCATGTTAAAATGTTTCAGCCCTTGCAGTCGTGATTTGTTTTATGATCAATCATTGATTAACTTGGCGTGGCATCATTCTCAACTGCAAGAGGGGTCGGGGGGGGAGGAGGGGGTAAACTCCCCTCACCTCCTTGCCATAAACCAGTCTCCCATCCTGTATTTTTTTGTCTCTTTCTCTGCCTTCTGCAAGTTAACAGTGATGAAAGTGGAAACACAACATGGCATGCAGCCTCCAAAGCAATAAGGCCGGTATTAATGTCTCAATGGGCCAATCCCATATTCTGCAACCTGTGATTTAAGTCTGTTCTACCAGCTATGGCAAACTATATTTTTTAATCATGAGCATAACAGAGAATCTTTACTATGTTATGAATTATGTTTGAAAGCAACTAACCCCTGAAATGAAAGTAATTGATGGGCACTACATTCTGTGGTTCGGCTGAATAACAGGAAATGGAATCCCAGTTTATGTAACCTTACAAAAATTCTATTAATATTTTTAATAATGGAAGAGCCATGCACTGCTGGTAGGTGGTTCCATGTAGAGTGAGCATTATGATGGAGATAATTAAAATGTTTGCTGTGAGAAAACAAAAGAAAGGCTCTACCCCGGAAGATATTAGTCAGTGAACCCCAAGCTTTGACTCAAGTACCAATCTGTCCAAGTATCATATGACTACTCTGGATTGGCATTTCATCGTGTGAGTTCCTTCCAGCGTAGGAGATTGAATCCTTCAAGGTCAGAAAAAGTTGGAAATATAAAAATGCTGCATCAGTTGCACGTAGTCATGCATCCTTCATTTTGTGGATATCTGAAGCTATATTATTTTGATTAAACTGCAGAGTACCCAGGCCTCAAGAAAGGTAGAAATTATATGGGAATATTATTGTCCATTGATGACATTATTAAGGATTTTTGCAAACTCAGGGATTTTACTGCACCCATAAAATTCTTTGACAGCATTATATCATTCAATTTCACTTGATGAAGTAATTACTTGAAAGTTCATTTTGTGTTCTCTTCATCTGGTTACATACCATCATCACTTAAGTTAACAACCACCCCATTCTTCCATGTAAACGGAAAAATATGCTCAAAGAGGTCCACTGCCATAAATGGTCAAGACGGTTGTTCAGACGAACTCTGAGGTAAGCATTTAAAAATTTTCAGCCTTCTGAGGATCCAGCTTATACCACCTCAGCACTTAGGAACCAGAGAAATTGATTAATAATACAGTAATTTATTCGCTGATAGTAATTAGTATCGGTCTCACCATAATATATATGGGTATCCAATAATAAGTGTTATTTCATGATATATACATATATATTTTAAATAGGCAACTGATTTGCTTTGAACTGTATAGTGCACCATTCGTGTCTTTCACACTATATTATGAAAATGTGGAGTGAAGTGTGGCATACCAGCCAAGGTACTAATTGAAGAATCTCCCAATATACATGACTTTAAAGAATAGATAAAGGAATTTAAAGTTTCATCAGATTTCACAGAAATTGCCAAATAGAACTGGGATTCTTGTGTTCAGCACACTTTTGAATCACATTCATTGTTCCCTCTAGTGCTCCATCAGCACAGCAATAATGCCGTTTTCATATACCATTACCAACATGAAAGCTTAAACTCATGTTGAAAACATGAATTGTAAGTAGACAGTGGTAATTAGAGAGTTAGAATGCTTATGGAATTCATTTGGCCCATTGAAATGTGTGCCATGAATGTGTACAAACCACATATATTTTTTTGTAATACTTTAAGCAATTGAAAAATAACTGAACAATTTATATATTTATTGATGCAATAGAACTGTTTTATCTGTGCTAATTTGCAAGTGTGTGTGTGTGTCAGGTGCCACATCCCATGTTACATCTTACAGTTGAACCAGAAGTATTTCATTGATGCTAATGTTTTCTCCTACTGGTGATTAAGGAATGTTTTATAGCACATAGAGTGCACTAAACGAATTTGTTATATCAGGGAAATAAATGTTATAGGAAGGCTGTTGGTTACAAATCATTGATACATGTGATTCTTTCCCAACCTTGTGTGCACCAGCTTAACTTTGTAGCATCTGCAGGAGTGCGTGGTTTAACAGGTATATCCTCCCTCAAGTCTAAAAGTCTTGAACTATCTGAAGGGTCCGGGAGCCTTGGGGGCGATTTTAGTGGAGTTCTTTCCACAGAGTGTGTCCTAGTATAAACATCATGAACTTTATTGACATCATGACCTGTAAATGTTTTATTTACTTGGTGTTCCCTTCCTTGGTAGTGATCCTTTTCCATCACAAAATCACTGTCATCAGAATCATCAAAAATATACATGTTGGTACATGACTTGGACAATCTCCTCAAAGTTTTTGATCTAGAGTTAAAATTTTCATTGGACACATCACTCCTCTCACGGCTCCTCAAAGACCTTGATCTGGGGTCGAAATTTTCATTGGATTTGTTACTTCTGTCACAAATGCTGTGACCACAGAGATCCTCTTCCACGGATACCCTGGCAGAACACATATTACAGAGCAATGCGATCATGGTTTTCTTCAGTTTTGTTCACTCATCTTTCAATGTCTCATATTTTTTCACAAACTTTTTGCTGTTCCCATCTGCAACAGCACTTGAAGTTGCTTTTCTTCAGTTGCTTCTGCAGTCAAATATTAAAAAGGGAAGCAACAATTAATAATAATTTTTATCGATCCCAGGACTTCAGGAATACACGTATAGGACAAGTCAGGATTAGCACTGTACAAAAGATTTAGTACCAAACAACCATTACAAGCATAAAAATTCTTCCACAGAGTAAAAAGCATTACACAATAAAAACTTTTTCAGCTTCATTTCAACCCTTTAACTGTGAAAATAAGCTGAAATAGAGCTCCCCACAGGCGCAAAAAAAAATAATAATTTTTTTTAATTTCAGCATAATTTTATTAATTATAACTTTTTATTAAGGAAAAAATTTAACTAAAAAAAATTAACTAAAAAAAATTTTTAATAAAAAGAGGACTAAAAGATGCCTGCATGACATGTATTTGTCAAAGGAAGAACTTCTAAGTACCTATGGACTCGGAGAGTAAAAGCATAATTCAAATTGTCAATAGAAGATGGGAGCAGTTAAAGGGTTAAAGACTGAAATGCTCTGGACACATTTGAGGTCATTTGGAAGATGATTATAAAACATGCAGCCAGCATATGATGGACTTTTCGCAAATAAGGAAAGATTATGGGCCACAACCTTGAAATCATTCTTCCTCCTGGTGCTATAAGCATGCATATCCTTATTCAGGGACAAACCTGAGGTCTGATGCTGCTCTTTTACATACATTATGGAGTAATAAATATATATACAGGTAAGGGTCGGAACATTCAGTTCTTTAAAAAACTGTCTGCAGCTTACACATTTATACCAAATTCCTCACAGCCCACTTTTGCAGTTTGAACAGTCTTAAGGCAAAATGAGTGTGTCCCCAAGCAACAATATCATATTTCAATCTGCTAAAAATACATGAATAATATACAGAACGAGCTACCTTATGGTTGGTCACTGGAAGAATTCTTCTTGACAAATAACAGCCAGAGGCGACCAGAGAACATAAGAAGTTGATATGAGCCTCCCAGTTTCAGGTGTCATCAATAAACACATCCAAAAATTTACATACAGGGGAAATTACCAATGATTTTCCCTCTTATTTTGAGTAAGGGGGAGGATAGCATTTTTTCTGATGAGGGTGGAATAAAATTACATTAGACTTCATACTATTAAGTATAACCTTATTTTCAATACACCAAGACACCATTCTGTTGATTTCATGTTGAGCTATCACAGATGCATTGTTGGGGGAGGAGATCAGATGATTAGTATCGTCGGCATACACAATCAATTTACCGTGACTGATATGGTTGGGTTGGAGCCCTGAGGAACACCTTTTTAAATTAGGATATGTTTTGAAGAAAATTTAGAGGAAGGACCATTAACACTGACGAATTGGCTACTGCCGAGCGGGAAGGAACTCAGCCACTCATTAGCTTTACTGGAAGTACCATAGAGGTGAAGTTCTTTTTAGCAGGATTTCACGGTCAACACTATCGAAGGCCTTTTTAAAATCATAAAAAATACCCATTACGTTATCATGTTTATCCATACCATGAAGAATTAAATCTACAGATTTATAAATGGCAGTTTCAGTAGATTTCCCATTGAGAAAGCCATGTTGAGCAGAAGACATAAGGTTAAATTTTCCAATGTAGGAAGTGAGTCTATTTAGTATTACATATTTGAAAATCTTAGAGAAAATGGAGAGAACAGAAATAGGCCTAATATTGTCCACATCCATGCTATCACCACCCTTATGGAGAGGAATCACCTTAGCTGTTTTCAAGATTGGTGGGAAGGCTCCCGATGATAGAGAGTCATTGAAAAGATGAACAAGCAGTGACACTAAGTGATTTTTTATAGTGCCTTTGAGGATGTTGAAGGGAAGACCATCAAAACCTGAAGAAAATTTAGAGCTAATTTTCCCCAGGATCAAAATGATCTCTCTTTCTGAGGTTGGATAAAGGTAAATTACATGAAGACAAGGGGAAGGCCCATAGATGAGTGGCAAAGTAATAATGGGTGACAATTGATTGGTGAGCTGGGTAACACTATCTACAAAGTGCCTGTTGAAAAAATTGGCAACTTCGGTTGGGGATGATATTACTCTGTTGCCTAGCTTAAGGAAATAAGTTTGCACTGTTCCATTATTGGGGAAGAAATTTCCCTTATTGCCTTCCATGCTGTTTTAACCTGATTGCTGAAGGCAGCAATTCTTCCAGTAAGGTAATATATTTTAGCTTCCGCAATGAAATTGACATCTTTTCTTATTTAAATGATTTTTTTTAGCAGATACAACATTACAAGATTTCAGATTCCTAAACTCCTCTTTCAATTGGTAGGCCAGCATTCTAATTTCTGTGGAGACCCAGTTCTTATTAGACTTTACAGTAGAAGCATTTTGGGTTCGTTTGAGAGGGAAATTAGAGTTGAAGTGGAATTTAAAAATATTAAAAAATTATTGAATTATTGAATTTCTCTTCAGTTGAGATATCCAGAAAACAGAGTTCCATTTTTCATTTTCAAGATCCATTGGGAAAGACATAAGCATTATCTGAGTACACTCATACATATATATATTCTGGCTTGTTCTTAAGAGTAGCATTAAAGACTTCAAAGGTAGCCCCCAGGCTTCACCATGCGGATGAAAGACACATTGTCAAGTCATTGAAGAACTCCTTATTGGAAAATGACCTGTTAGTGGAAAAGGGAATTCAGTAGTAAACATGGACCGGAAAAACTACATCGATAAGTGCATGGATTTCATCACAAACAATAAAATCATCGAGTTAAAAGAAGACCCCACAGTGAAATACCAAAAGGAGTGTAAAGCAGCTGTCGCTATAAGTCAAGCCCTTATGACGCTGGCCAAAGTAAGGAAAGTGACAACAATGAATCCTGTACCCCCCAGTTTCTACGGCATGCCAAAAATCCACAAACTAACCACTCCCATCTGCCCTGTGGTTTCCAGCATCTCTTCCCTAGCCCACTCCCTTGCCCGGGTTCTCAAGTGCAAATTCATAGAATTTAGTATATTTCATAGTGCACACAGTGTTAAGAATTCATACGACCTAGCTCCCTAGTGCAAGTGATCCCCTCGAAGAAAGATGTGTTGGTCTCTTTTTACATTAAGAACCTCTTCACAAGCATACCTAAAACAACAGTAGTGCAACTAGCAGAAGAAATTCTTTTAGACTCAAAAACCCCTCCCAACATAACCAAAGAGTAAATGTTCCTTATTAAAATGTGTTAATCGGAATTACTTTGCTTTCAAAGGGAAGCACTACCAACAGAACGATGGCTTACCTAAGGGCTCCCCACTCTCACCCCTATTGGCCGAAATATTTCTAAACAATTTTGAAAAAGATTTGTTTCGGTCCAGACACTGTGTAATTACTTGTGGGTTAAAATCGAATTTCTGTCATTATTAAGTTTGGGATGTTTGGACAAATACCCAATATCAGGAGGACAGGTAATTAGCTTGTGTTCATTTTTAACATCGAAAGAGGGCAGTTCCCCGCATTGTAGAGGCCTTATCCTGAGGAACACTTTGATGTGTGCTATCATCTGCCTTCCTTCCTCTTCTGACAGATTTTTTTGACAATGGCTCAGAAGCCCACGCATGAACCTTCCACGAGATTCTTCAAAAGGAAATTTGTGAAGTTAATTTTGTGTGAGAAAAGGAATAACGTACTCCGTATTTTTCCACTTGATTTTTAATCTGGTACAACTAGTTTCAATACTACGGCGTCATCATCAGGTACAAAAATCATACATAGACAGCTATTTATATACAAACATGCCAGGGATTGGGGGCGGGCATCAAAGGGGGAAGGAAACTACCTGATGATGACACCGTAACGTTGAAACTAGTTGTACCAGATTAAAAATCAAGTGGAAAAATACGGAGTACGTTATTCCTTTTCTCAGAAATAGATTTCCACATAGTTAAGCCTGATAATATAGAATATTTAATTTTGTGTCATTGTTGCTCCAATACAGTAACAATTTAATGCTACAGAAAGGGTCCAATTTATAAACAAAATGACGACATGAAGTTGTAACAGTGGTCCAACGATTACATAATCTGAAATTAGTTAGAAGTTCAAAATTATTACAACTAACAAGTATGAATGACACCGAATTACACTTTCACCAACTTCCATCATAGTGCGGTGTATCTCTGACCCTGAAGATGATGACAGACTCAGCCATTGAAACGTCAATGCACATCAATGCCTTCACCTGGATGGAACCTGAGATCTTTCCATGCATCCATTTGCCAGGAAAACCTCAAATCATTTTTCAATTTTAGTACCCTTTCCTTGCATCAATGTAATGAATTTTCAACTTATAAATTCACTTAAGAAGATGTTGAAATTCACTTATATCATAAATTGCATTGAACACAAACAGAGCAATTAATAAGATAATTATTGACATAAAAATGAATTCATACCTGAATGCTGCAATAGGACTGGACTTGATAAATGTAATGAAATGGATACATTTTTCAGATACAGGCATTATGCCTCCATGGTAGTATCCTACCTAAGAAGGGTATCTGGCAACTAATTTCTCCAAAGTAAATTTAAAATTGCACTGCAAAAAACTTCCTAGTTGAAGTTAACCCCCTAAGTCCCTTAGCAAATGTTCAATATATCTTTTATTCCAAGATACTAAGACTTACAGAATATGGGTTTTGCCCATTGTTCCCCCAGAAGGAGGAACTACGCAGAAGAGTATTGTGTTGTATTGTAAGAGTAGTTTTGATTTTACACTCCTTTAAAAAATACTATAGCCATGTGAAGCAACTGTGACTGCACCACCAGTGATTGCTCTTTTCAAGACCAAATTCCATAGTGAATAGATGCTACTCTCCAGGTTAATCCTTTTGCACTGGAGCCCTAAACTGGTATGCAGCCCACTATATATATTATAAACTATTATATGAGTGTGCGACAAAATAAAGGTCGTCTGTACTGGGGAGATGATTCTGAACACCTAATATATTGGTTGTTCAGCACAAAAGGGTGAATGAAGATCATGAATCTGGCCATGTATAAGAGCACACAGAACCAGACTATGGAAAGTAAAACAAAAGCCTGTCAGGATAAGAACAACAGCTGATAAAATGGGTGAGGTATAGAGAACACGAATGTTGATGTTGAAAATTGGAGAGACAAAGTTAATAATTATTGCCTCAAGAAAGAGCAGCTAAATTTATAGATTTTCAAAATTTTATTTTCAAAGAAATACATTGATCTACTCATTAAAAAAAACATTGACGAAAAATATACAATCCACTTCTTCCAAGTAAGGGTTGTCCTCTGGAGGTTATAATTGACCCCCACCCTCCAAACATGTGCACCACTGTTTATAATAGGGTCATGACAGATTGATGAATCCCTCCTGGCTGCATTATGGGAAGTATGCAGCCTTCCTAGTGAAATCCTTCCTCTTCCTTGGAGTTTCAAGCAGGCAACCACAAGCATCAGGGAAGGACTGTGCACACCTCGTGGCTTCCAGCAGACCTGGTGCAGAGGCACTCCTGGGGTCTTGGCTAAGCTATGAAGATAAGCATAACATAATTCCCCTGTCAGTAATCTAGCACTGACATTAAGACTTCGATTAGTCAAGTGCATGTGTTTACTTGGCATTTTTGACATGCAAGTGGTGGTTTAATAGAACCACAAGTGAAATCTAAGAAGGTACATTTTACTATCTAGCAAATCTTGAATAAAAGCCAATATATGAATGTCTCACAGGATGGATGCATTGTTTTTTAGGTCAGAAAACTGAATCACTGCTAGTAGAAAGAAGCTGGGAATTATATATTGAAATAAGGGTGCTTTATACAATGAAGTCTCATCAACACTTGAACTTAAAAGGCTCACTTTTTATGAGTCTGAAAATGTTATCTATGCTATCATGATGGATGAGATCATTAATATAAGATAGGATGGATAAACACATGATTTTGCATTTACGTTCAGCAAACTGAATGGTTGGGAAATGTAATTAATGGCAACCGAGAATAATTTTCTATATCCTACACAATAAAATGATATTTTAATTAGTATAGCTCTTAAAGATATTTACTTTGCCATTCCAACAACATTTCATAATTTAAGCAATGACCTCTTAAGGATCATTGCTTAAATCATGAAAAATGACTTGAGTGGAAAGAACTCGCGTAGTGCTCAGTCCAAGAGCAAGTGAAAATCCTCACACCAGGGTAGTGGGCCACTACCTTACGCCATTCCATTTGCAGAGTCACAGGAAGATGTGATACCTACCCAGAAAATCTCTCAGCTTCGGACTTTAATTGAACCCGAGACCTCCATTCTCTAGCCAAACCCTTAACCTCCTACTGTATATTATAAACGGTATCAGGCATCACTTTGTGGAAGTTATATATATCCATGTTAGGAATAAATAAACTTAGTATTTTTCCACAGATTTGATTTCAAAATCTGTGGAAAAATACAAAGTTTATTTATTCCTAATATGGACTCCTACTGTATGTAAAAAATGTAGATGCTGATAAATCAATTAACCCCACATACCCTCAAAATATGGTTTATGCAAGTCCCCCAACTTGGAAATTCTATTTCCCCAAATGAAAATTTAGCGAAAGTTGCAGAAAGCAATACTTACGAATTCAAAATATATTTTCCAAACTAATTTTATGCTGTGTGTAATGTCAAAAGTCAAAAAGTTCCAAAATTAACTAGTCTTACAATATCCCTCGTATCAAAAAACGAATTAATTGCAATTTGTTTCCTATGTTTATAATTTTTTAGGAGACGAGAGAGAAAATGTGTCACGTAGGAGCAGTACATTTTATTAAGACTGATTTAAAAAAATAAACTATGCTAAAATGACTGCAAAGAATTCTGGTATTCCATACTCAAACTGCTATAAACATAAACCTCTATTCCGGCTGTCCTAACCAACAAAAACAATCATAAATAAAACTTTCCACCGATATAGTTAAATAAAGTTAGTTAAAGTCGAGACATGGTGCTGGAGGAGAATGCTGAAAGTCAAGTGGACGGACAGAGTTAGGAACGAGTAAGTGTACAGAAGAGCGGAGGAAACTAAGGCATTGTGGGGTACAATAAGAAAAAGAAGAACAAGTCGGATAGGACATACACCCTGACCTTTCTAGGAGATGTTGCCCTTTAATCGTGCAACAGGAGAAAGCTTTGCATACATTGTAGATTCGTGAAACAGCTGAAGGCTGTGCATGCATTGTACATCCAGTGAAAGAGCAGAAAGCTGTGCATAGAGTGTAGATACATTGTACATACATTACAACAGTGTCCTTAAATAACCTACTATTTTACTTAATATTTCAATGGATATGCTACAAAAAGAATAATAGAATTGGAATATGTTTTGCTAATGGCATATTAAAATTTATATTAAAGTTAAAATATTTGAACTAATCATTTACAAGTATATGATTATGTTGGCATCTAAATTTTAAATAACACCAATTTATCTCTTTATCTCAACATCATATCTCTTTTGAATGATGCATCAGATGTATCAAATTATATCAGTGTTTTACATTTAACATTTGTACACCCTAAAATAACATGAAATTTAATTTAAATTTATATAGCTATTCAGACTAGAGTTATTTTATGGTAAAGTATGCAGTTATACTTGACAAATATTTTTATTGTTTTAGAATGTAATCTTGGGAATGAAAAAATTTTGGGATATGTAAGTTGAAATAATTTATTATGACTCTCTATTTCAGAAACTTCTTTTGACTCACAGAGGTAGAGATAATACTGATTGTGATTTTTCTTCATGCAATGAAGATCTCCATACTAAAAGTCAAAATCAGGCTCTCTTTGAACTTGGAATCATTAGGTAAACATAATCATTGAGCATAATCATTTTCATGTAGATTTCTTGAGATTGCTAATTCTGCCTCATTTGAGAAAAATTGCAAGGTGACAATTGTCACATTTAATTTATTGATTGAATACTGTTTCAGGGCTTGTGATTTAGTGGCTAAGGATTTAAATGGGTTTAGTGATCCATATTGTGAGGTTAGAGTAGATGGCCAATTGAAATATCGCTCAAGTGTAAGGAAAAAGACATTGAATCCAAGCTGGGAAGAAACGACCATTATTGAACTTCCAACTGGCCAGCAAAAGCTGCAAGTGGCAAGTATCTCTGTGACTATTTAACCCTTTGCACTCGGAATTTTTCAGCCCATATACCAGTAGCCCACTCGGAATTTAATTTTTAAATGCCACTGTATTTAAATACCCCTAATATACCCCTAGCGTGTCGAGTGTCACTTGGCATGCGAGTGGAAAAGGTTAAGTATTATATTGTAAGTAATGTATATAATATAAGTACTATATCACAAAGATATTTTGTGTTGGCTCTCCTTAATCAAAATAATCATCAGAACATCTTCCTTTACCCTTTGAGTGCCACCGATTTTTTTTGTGGGTACTCCTAGAAGTGTCATGGGTATTTTTGCTAATTTTGTAGGCCTCTATTCAAAACTTCATTATTTGTTTATTTATTACTGTTTTACATAATTTCTTCTGAGTTTGAAAGTTAATACTTCCAAATGAATGTAAAAAAATATCAGCTGTTTTTTTCAATGAAATGCAATTGTTATAGTTAAATTTTAAATTTACGAGATTGAATAATTTTATTTTTCACTTTTGACTCCAAAATTGATTAAAAATTCCTCTTTTAAAAAGTAAAACATTGATAAATATGAAGAATCATTGTTTTCCTAGAAAATAATTACATAATAACCAAGAAAATGGCACGAATTTTAAGTAAATTTTTTTTAATCATGCCAGTTGCATAAAATTCAGGGGAATTTATCAAAATGATAAGTTGAATCTGTTCTTACTTATGAGAACAATACATCTGAAAATGTTATGACACAGGTATCTGAATAATAATGACAAGAATTTAAGTCTGTTATCACTAAAAATATTAACAATCACATTACAAATTATTGAGAATGTGTACACATACTTAGAAAAAAATGGCAACATTTCAAACTTTCTTTCAAATAAAATAATTATGTTGGCATTATTACTGACTGAGTATAACATTATTTGCAAATATAAGAAACACAAATTCCTTGTAGACCTTTTCCACATTTGACGGAAACTGTTCTAGATCTATGGACAGGGCCACCGTCACACTTTCATCAGAGTCTGATTACGCTTCCCCTTCACTGTTGTCTCAACAAAAATGGGAGCTGTCTTCACTTTCCTCAGAGTCATTGTCATTATCACTTAGCGAAATTTATATATTCAACCAATCTGTCATCGTCAACACCAGGCGCAAATTCATTTCTAGAAGTTGACGCCATCTATTAGGCCAAAGGGTTATCTCAATTTTCAAAAGGCACTAGGTCAAAATACAACTAATAATCCGCTCATCGCAAAATGATACTGGCTACATGAACAAAATTCTGAGTTTTATATAGGTGGCGAAATTTAATTGTGTACACAACAGCAAAAAACGACACAAATTGTATTCTTTTATCCTCAACATCATCAACTTTCAATTACTACTACTCTAGCTACTACGATAATGAGGTTGGCAATCAGAGCCACATTGCCAACTCAGCACTCCAGCTTACCAACTCACAAGCTTTGAGAGATAGGATGGTAGCATTTACTTAGTATCTTTTCTTCTCTCTTTCATTGCTAAAAATCTATGACCTGATTGAAGTGGAACAGTAAGTAACAAATTATCTCTTTAGAAGCCACAAAGCAGAGACGTAAGCCTAGCGTCTTCTTTTTATGTTCATGAATCGTTGGTGGAATGAACGAGAATGCGATGTGCTTTGCAATGAAGAAAATGTTTCAAATAAGTTAAAAAGAAATAAGAACATGCCAAAAGTGATATCTCTGCCATAAATACAAAGTACAGAATACTGGATGAAAGTCAATTGGCTTTAGGCTACCAAACAATGTGGTTTATAAAGTGTCGCACCAAGAAGCTGTTTCATAAGAACCAAAAGTGGTACTCAGAAATTTCAATCCAACATGTAGTTATATTAATTAACAAATCATTGCAATCAACAATCAAAATTACAGTGCCATGTATTAAATAAGAAACCATTCTTGTATTATGTACTATTTAAAATATTTATTGAATGAGAAAAACATGGTTTCAACAGGCCTCCTCATAGTTGACGATATATCGTGATTGACACTTCTGAAACATTCTGTAAATGACGATATATCGTCTTGTGGCACTCAAAGGGTTAAACATTAACAACAATTTGAAGGGTTAAAAAAAGCAGAGTAACCAAGGTAGGGGTAAGAGGAGGATAGGGACTTTTGATAGAATGATAGGTGGTGGGAAGTATGAAGATTTGAAGAGGGATTAAGTTGAGAATTAATGGAGAAAATCTGAAGTGAGACTCATCAAAAACCTACCTCAACATGATAGATTACCCTTCATTCATTCATTGATGGGAAATATAAAAATAATAAATAAAGTGTAATAATAATCAAATATTTCTATTTTTAACCGTACAATGTCAACGGGTTACTACTTCACTATTTTAAGATAATATGAACAGGTACTAGACCTTGCTATATAAGATATAAAAATTTGAGTACAAAATTTATCCACCTTGGTCATTTGAGGAATATGATCAAGCCAAAAGATGAATCATATATTTATGAAGTTTTCTCGGGTTCCCAACCAGGTTAAGGGCTCCATTGTAGCTGATGTTTCAACTCTCAACTCAAGACTTGTCATAAGGGCTGCTGAGTGCCAAATCTGCAATTTCGCTATCTTATATATGTACACGTATCCGGGAGTCAGATGACATGTGATTGGTCTCATTTGGAGGCTAGGTTGGAGAGTCCTTCTGATTGGCCACCGTAGTGCCGCCTAATTTTTCTCTCTCATTCTCAACGATTCCCAGCAATGGCCTCCATGTATTGCTGAGGGAATGGCCAGAATCTCTGTTTAAATTCTCCCTCTCCATCCAAATCTCAATGGTCTCCTTGATGATTCTGTCCCAATAGAATCCGGTGTGGGCAAGCAGCTTGGCGCCGTTAAAGTTTATGCGATGGCTTTCATTAATGCTGTTTTCAGAAATGGCTGATTTTTCCATCTGTCCCAGGTGCAGGTTTCAGTCCTTCAGTCTCGTCTCAATAGTCCTTCTCATCTCACCAATGTGTGTGTCACTGCATTCACAGGGAACCTTATAGACTCCTGGAACCTCTGTAGTAGCTGGGATCTTTGGCTCGAACAATGATTTCTCGAATCTTAGTTGGCAGTTTGTGGATCATTTCAATGCTGCGTCTAGCCAGTATTCTCACAATTTTACCGAACACAGAGGCTGTGTAAGGTAGACAGGCTCCGGCTAAAGATCTTTCTTTTTTTTTCCAATGGCTTGTGCTCCCGTGAGGTAAAGGCCCGGGAGATCTCAATCTCAAACCATTTTGGTGGGAGGTCTTTTTGAGGTGGCGAAGTCCATGCGACAGGTTTTCCTTGTCAGCGATAGTTTATTATAGAATGGTTACAGAAAGCTGAAACAGTCAGGAACCCAAGAAAACTTCATAAACATCATTCGCCAGGAAAGCACCAGATCTTACTTCATGAATCATGTATATTATTTCAGAGAAGAATAGGTTTTGGGTTCCTTTTTATTGGAAGAATCTAATCTTTAGTTTTCTAAAGGTAGGTAATTCTTTGTAATCTTGTTTTATACTTTTTTGTTACAGGATTTATGGGACCATGATGTACTAGGCAAGCATGACTTCCTTGGTAGAGTCACCTTGACAGCTGGTGAAGTTCGACAAGCTTGCTCAATATACAACTTTTCTCAGACATCTCAAGGTTCCACAGAGGCTGACATGACGGGGTACCATCAATGGTATCAATTAAGTGATATAAAATCTGGTTCCATTCAGCTACGATTCAGACCTATCACTGATCTGAGCAGCACCTTGTCTCAGGTAAACCGAAATTTGACCTTGATTAAAATGAAAAACAAAAAAATTGGATCTTAGGTATATATAATGGAGATGCATAATAAGGTAATTTCGAAATTGGTTTTTTTAAATACCTCCATCCTACTTATTTAATTAGAAGATTTTGCAGTATATGCATAGGAATTTCCTTGAGGAATCTTTCATAAAATAGACTAATATGCTTTTTAAGAGCTATTAAATAACTATATATATTATTGTAAATTATATATACATATAATATTATTTATATACTGTGTGGCCCTATTTTAAATCTGAAAATTATTAAGTGCTACACTTACCCATTCACTTTTTAAAAACAAGACTGCTATTTTAATACTAAATCACATGCAGAATTCAGTGTCTAAAAGCATACAGTAATAAAAATGCTGGTAGTATGTAAATTGTCTGCCAAAACATGTAAAAGATTTCTGATGCAACCTTGATAGTAACTGACCCCAAAACAAAAGTTTCATGTAAAACTTTCTATTTCATAGTTTTTTACTCTTCAGATATGATATAATATTCATTGTGACGATATAGCTAGTCAGATTTTTCAGAAATGGTATGTATTAGAATGATAGACTCAAAGAGTGTCTTAACTTTTCTTTCAGGGCAATTCTTCTGTAAATAGCCTCAGTAGCACAAGGAATGAATCGGGATCTCCACTTTTGGATCGTTCTGCAAGAACCAATCGGTTGTTAAACTGCCCCTTGGTGCCACCACCACCTCCTCCACCACCACCTAGCAGTCCAACAATACTGAGGAGGCCATCAAACAAATTTGGAACACAAAAAGGTAGAACACAGTCCTCAGAATGTACTGACCATAAACTCCAGATTTATTTGAGATGGTTCTACATCCTTTTCTTCACTTTTCTTAGTTTTATATGAAATAAATAAAAGGATGCATTTAAATCAGCATGGGTATTAGGTTTTTGTTAAATGAAACATTGTGTACTTTTTGTATTGCTTTATTTCCTCTCATGGTTTACATGGATTGGTGTTTTTTTATCTTTTTTTATATCTGCATGAGAACATGCCTAGATTTTTCACATATTGCCCATTCATTGGAAATATGCAAACATTCTTGTTAAAGAATCTTGAAATACAATATGTATATTTTCCATGCAGAGTCACACTGGGTGATAATATTGGTGATGGTTTGAGGAAATAATTGAGGAACTTGGAATCAGTTGTAATGTCTGACTGTATATGTTTCCACCTATGTGTAGCCACTCCTGTTTCACCACCTGCATGTATCTAGGTACCTTCCTCAATCAAACTCCTTCTTTATCTTTCCTTTCCTTCCATGTTCTCTTCTCCCTACATGCACTCCATTTCATAACATGCCACTCTTCTGCAAATCCCCCCTCACCTCTCATCTTTCCATCATTCAATGTGGTCTTCCTTTAATCTACTTCCCATCTTCTATTTCTGCTTCATGTAATCTG
The DNA here is from genome assembly GCA_011762765.2 of Rhinocypha anisoptera. Lineage (NCBI taxonomy): Eukaryota > Metazoa > Arthropoda > Insecta > Odonata > Chlorocyphidae > Rhinocypha > Rhinocypha anisoptera. The sequence continues at coordinate 4,008 of WURS02210736.1, read as the reverse complement.
TAGGATCTACCATATTTCATTCTTCCCATTTGTCCCAGCCATCTTAATCCATTACCTTCTACCTCATTCCTTAAGCGCCAATTACCCCAGTCTCATTTCTGATGCCTTAATTTTCTTCTTTATCCACTCTGCTTTAATCCAATGTACTTAATCTTTCCAGCTAGTAACTTTCTACGTCTTCTTTTGTTTTAACCCATGTTTCTGTTACATACATGACTATTGGTACATGGCAGATAATTAACCATTCTTTATAATCATTTATAATAATTTTGTATCTATAATCCTTTGTTCATAATTTTTTATTCCTAAGTCTTACACTATAAAACAGCTTTCCTCCTTTCTTATATATTTTTATAATTTCAAGATCTATTCTACCATCATTACAGAGTTATTTTTATGTGTATTTGAAAAATACATACTGATCCATTATCAAACTTAAAATTGATACTTATATAATTTTTTTCAGAAACATGCTTCACTTCCTCTAATGCATTCTCCATATTTCCATTCTCTCTTTTAGTAATTGTAAAGGCTACCTCCTTTCCTTGCCATAAGTTCATTTCCTTTCAAGTACGAGTACAGTGTGAAACCTGCTCTTAACCTTTTGTATTCCGAATTTTTCAGCCTCACACCACTTGGAATTTCATTTTTAAATGTCCCTGGATTTTTAAGGTATATATATAATTTTTACGTGCAAGTTGATACTGACCAAGGCTGTGTAGAAGGTCACTTGACACCTGAGTGTAAAGGGTTTAATCTGTCTTCCCCTCACCCTTCCACCATAAGCAAGGCCAAAAAAATATTAAGTTTTCTTTTCTACATAACATTGAGTAATTCATCCATTTTACTCTTAAACACCAGTATTTTTAGTCTTCCAATTTTCAGTCCAGTACATTTCCTTTTAGAACCCTTGATTCCCATCCAAAACCCAGGCTTGGTTTGGTCTACTGAAAATACTCTACTGACTTGATAGACCTATTGTAGTTACACCAGTGTCCTCCATTAGCTGTCATTTTTCAGGTTTCCTGCCAGTAACCATAATGGCCCCTGGGGCACACAAGTCCCCACTGGCACTACCTTACTTCATATTGTCGCTGGTATGCCATCCTGAGGTTGGATTTTGAGGGGGTAACTTGTTGAAAATGCTGTTTTACCATGTGAATCACAAAAGTAAAATGGATAATTCATTGATATTTATTGAATTCACAAACAAATAGTGAATAGCTATCACTTTAATATATTTATCTACAGCCTATGGTTACAAGCCAAGTACCTGACACCATTTAGGTATTTAAGGATTTGTAAGAGGTGGATTTGGTGTCTATGTCCCTGGAAAAAGGATGGGTGTGGTTTTAGCATAAATGAATGTGGAGTATAAAGGGGGTCTCAAGAGGGAAAACCCAAAAAATCAAATTTAAAAAATTTCATTTACAACTTTTCATAAATTTTCCTGTTAAATTGTCAAACAGTTGCCTATTACCTGGCACCTAGACAAAGAAGAGGTAAAAACCTTCAGCTATGTCACAATTCTTCATTAATACACTATTTGAAAATGAATTTAAGTGCATTTATTTGTGAAATGATATACTAGTGCTTTTGCAAATTTAACTTTTGTCAAATTACAGTTAAAATATATTTTTACATACTACGTATTATTATTCTTCACTTCATGCTCGCATAAATTCAAGCTTTGAATTCAGTTTGAGAGAGTATTTTTATGCCACGGTTTGCACATTTTGAACTTTGAGCCTAAGCTTACACAGAGCACCACTTTTTTCTTAATTTCTTAGTCTTTCACGATGGATGTTGACACAGTTGAAATTCATACATATAATTTCGTACCTCTTGGATGTCGAAATGTCAATGACATGGTTGTTTGGTTCCTTTGTCTTTTCCCCTACTCATTAGGAAAGTTTGAGAATCTCTCTTAGAAGGCTCACGGAGTCAGGCTTTGTGCAGTTACTTTTGACAACAGTTTTGTCTTGTTCTTCGGTTTCTCCTGTTTTATTAAACCCAACCCTTACAAACTCCATAAAATATGGTATACGGAGAAATATATGACCTGACACCCATCCCAAAAGAGTTCATGAATCACAGCAACAAACAATAATATATGCTGTAATCATGGTCATACAATCATTGGGTAGAATCAATTTACAACAATTACAACTATAAAATTAAATCTTCAGATATTATGCATTAATTTAAATGCATGTTCAAGGAGAAACACCTTCAATTGGCCTCTAATATTATTAACCCCAGAATTGCCTTTTAGTTTTGGAGTGAGATTTAAAGTGTTGACCTAGAGTATCAGCGATAGTTTCAGGATTAACTCTGTGAAATTCTTTCATCTTGAAATTAAAAATGTAAAAATACACTACTATTTCACAAATTTTAGAGTAGTTGACATTTTGAAATAGCTGAAAAAGGTTCGTAATGTTCTTAAATGAAAACTCCTGCAGCAGCTTTAAAGGCTTGCTTTTGGAAAGAGAAAACTTTTTTAACCCAGGAAGATTACTCAGAAGATAACATATACTAGATAGGGATGATCTTTGGCAAAGTAGAATAATTAAGGTACTCCAGAGAAATAAATTATTATCATAAAAAGAATAATCACCATCATAATGGCTGTGTTATCAATGAGATCTCTCCAGGAGAGATCATCACTTGTAGTGAAACCCAAGAAGTTAATGGCTTATAATTGTTGAATGCTAACACCATTTAAAGTAAAGATAGAACTCTAGGTTGGGAAAGTCTTATTTGTGTGGAAAATCAAATATGAGGTTTTGGTATTACATAAATTGAGATTTTTTGTCGCACACAAAGTACTCATGCCATTAAAGTCACATTTTCTGTAAAAGTATTGATTTTTTCATATGGCTATACTATTTTGTAAATAAAAAATGATGAGATAGTAACTTTATAAAGAAAATTAAATATAAAAATTTTAATATTTCAATAAATTTATCCCTTTACTACACATTAATCACATATCACTACAACTTCTCACATTAAAAATCTGTGTGCAGTAAAGCCTTGGAATAATGTGACCTTGGCTTAGCAGCTTTGAAGGTGGCATATGTGTGCACATTCAATTTAATTGACATCTTTACAAGAAAAAACTTAATTATTTCCAATTTTCAGCTATCTTTCTAAGCCAAATGGGATATTGTGAAGGGGCCAACTGCAATAATTATTGGTTCATTTGGTTATGTATGTATCTCAGATTTTGTATTTTTTCCCATTTCAGATTCTCCATGACACCTTAAACAGTGTGTTGGATGAATTCTGTATTTTAAAAATTCAGAATATATTCCTGATTTATTACAAACAATATTTCATATTTATGCAAGTAATGTGGTTTTCTTATTTCTTTCTCATAACTAATGCAGAGAAATTTTTATGTATTAATAAATAGATCCGTAGTGGTCCACTAAAAAAAACCTAAATATGTACTCTGGTGCTACTCATTTGTTAATGAATAATTATTTGTACATTGTATTATATTTGTTATTTTTTCATGTATGCATGCTTTATTTTTGTTATCAAATAAAACACCAATTAGTGTAATTCTTTGTACCTTCTTGTAGGATCTGGTCAGTGGATTTTGAAATGCATGATGCTTAACACTACTTGTTTGTTTTTCTCAGAAAAAAACTCTTCTCTACCTTTGTAATGTATTCACATCAATGTATCATATGCATTCCTCAAATACTCTGTGGTCACCATTTAAAATAACATATCATGCTAATGTCAATTTCATAAATACAGATTCATTTCACACGAAACCAATTTTTCAAGGATATATACATATTATCTCTTTTATTAATGCATTTAACTAAATTGAAACAATGGAGATATATTTATAGTAAAAATCAAGAATTCCCAATCATTTACATCTAATCACTATTAAATTAAAATATCTTCACCTTATTGGAGTAAGAGAAACACTTGGTAATTCCACACAAATTTAATTTAAAAAACACGACCCGGGTTTCGACAGGGCTG